>JAOUZG010008446.1:75702-117736 GCA_026289955.1 Argiope argentata
TAATCATTTCATTTAATAAGTAATCATTTCATTTAATAAGTAATCATTTCATTTAAATAAGAATAAATATACTTTTCAAGAAAAAAATTTGTAAGTTTCCATTTCAGAATTTTTTGATAAATAAATCTCTATGAAAATATTCATGTATATAACATTTTATAACTTATTGCGCTAAATATTAATTGCTGCATTCAGATTTGGCAGTATTGATATTGAATAAAAATAAATAATAAATATGCTAAGTGCTATTGTTTGACAAAGAGTATTAAGGAAAAATATTTCAAACATATATCAAAAAGTATTATAAAATTAATCGTTTGGCAAAGAGTGTAAAAGAAAGAACTCAAATATTTCACAAAGGGCTTTAAAAAAAGTCAGTGATTTCAACCGTTGTTTCAGCTTAAAAAGAAAATGTATATATAGTTAGAACAAAAATTACCTATAGAATAAATGAACAAAAAGAGGCGTACATTCTTTTTTGAAACTAAGAATGAATTAAGAAAAATGCTTGAATTAATTGTGGGAAAATGATAAATTTATATTCATCACTTAATTTAAAATAATTTTTAATATGCGATTACTAATCAAAAAGAAAATTTTCTTTTTTTAACAAATGAAAATCAATTAATAACTTCATCAAGTAGTTTGAGTCAAATACCCACTCAAAGCGTATCTAATTTGCATTGCTGATTTATTATGAAACTCAATTTTCTTCTTGCGGGGGGTTGGGGGAATGTTATGATGTCACAATGTAATGCAAAACATCACATTTAAGCGCAGTTGCGTCTGTCATATGAAACTATATAACGTGGTTTGACTTAAATTTTACTCTTATTTAACTTGACTAACTTCATGTTTATAAAAAATGGAATTTTTTACAAATGCTAGTTTTGCAAATTTTGTTCGTTAATGTGTTTTAGATGAAAGCACTATTTTGATAGTTACAGGACATTATTATTCTTTAGGTTAATTTATTTTCATTTTAATTTAATAAGTTCCGATAAATAATGAAAAAAATGTATTTAAACTTCTAAAATAATTATATTTAATGATTAATTGGAGAATAAAAAGTAGAACTTTATAATGAAACATTTCTATTTTTTAAAATGCCGATTAAATGCGCTTTAAAATATGTTTTCATTAAAATTTTTATTCTCTTGTTTTAGAAACTCATCACAACTAGAATTATTCATAAGTAGAAAGATTTGACAGTTTGCAATAATTTTTCACTTACGAGAAGATATATATGGGAGTATCAATTTTTATCTAAATTTGGCTTTGTAGTCTGAAAAAAAGGGAAAATCGATCAAGATGAGATTCTTAGACATTTTTGCCGAAAATGAATATTCATGGCTTTTTCAGAAAAAGAGATTTCAGTAAAATCTCTCAGTCATCTTAGAAGATATATGATAAAAGTGATGCACGCGATCTCTAGTTTGTTATTCATAATATCTATTTTGGACAAAGCAGTTCATTTAAAAATTTCTAAGAAAAAAGAGTATTTGTAAGAGACTTCAAACTAATAATTTTAAACGAATTTCAGAAATTTATTTCATATCTAACTGTTCATCTATAAGGGACAAAAGTAATTTTTGAAATCATAAAACTTCTGCGGTTCAATGAAAATTGCTTTTGAATAAACTCGGAAAAGAGTATCGAATCATTTTGGTAAAAGCTTTTTAGTTTGAAAAAATGAATTAATTTTTTTAAAGAATATGAGTTTCAAAAGAGGTTTTGAGAAATGATTTCATTTAAAAATGTCGGTTAATATTCTAAAGTATATTTGAATTTCATTCAATAAGGTTTCGTTTGAAATGAATTTCCTTCGGAAAAAATTTCTGAAGCTTGCTTTTGTCATTTTTACAAGAACATATATATATTAAATTCTCATTTCTGAAAAAATGAAGCATTGAACTTGATAGACCATCTAAGGTGAAAAAAAGCGAGTATGAAATCAAAAAAAAAAACAAAACAGAACAGGATAATATAGTTAAGAAATTGAGGTAGAGACTTTAATTTAAAGAGATTATCCAAAAGATATGAAACGGGAAAACACGCTATTATTTAAAATTGGGGTTAAAATTCATTCCTCCAACTTTGCCTTTTCAGATGCATATAATTAATTTTTATGTTTAATGACAGAGATATAAAAGCTATGATCAAACAATTCAGATATTTATCCTGAAGAATATGCAATAATTATTTTTATATATAATATTTCTTTTATAAAAAATGTATTTATATTTACGATTTTCTGCAAGATAGAATAAGTGATATATTCCATTAAAGAGAGTTTTACGATATTGTTTAACATGTTTTTACACACATTTATTTCACATAGCATCTTTTATGTTTGTAAATTTCATTTTTGTAAGAGTGGATTTTATACCTGATCTTTTCACTCCTAAATGTAGAGAAATTCTATAGCTTTGTATATACATGTATTATAGATTTACTTATACACTATTATATTTCCAGAACTGAATGATCTCTTAATTTATTGATTTAAAGTAACTTTAGATTTCAGATGCATTTTGTGATTTTTCTTGTTAATACATTTCTAAAAGCTAGTTTAAAAATATATTTGATTTTTTATGAATGTAGATTGCATTATAGTGGGGATCTTCAGAAATATTCTTTTTTTAAACTCAATAATGCTTATTATGAAAGTACTGTTGAAAGCAGGTATGTTTAACTTAATTTTTTGACTACTAACTGGACATATATAATCCTACCTAAGAAGAATCCTTTGTGAAATATAAAGGGCCTCTTTCGTGAAAGGTTTAGTCATTAATTATACGAATTTTTCTAATGGTTCTGATGGATTATGAAAGATAGCAATATGCTTAATTTCTGTGCGTAAAATATCCATATTAAATCTTTTCGAAAGAGTAAATGTTAGTCTTAAAGCGCCGTTGCATAGTGAGAATTAATCTCGCCTTCTAAATTACATCAGGCAGTTTACGAGTAAACCTTACCTTGAGCGTATTATTTTTAATGAAGACATTATTGGTTGTCATGGTAACCAAGAACCTATTGGTATTGCGTCATCATGGCCTAGATATATTATTTTGTTACCACAAGAGAGATTTTGAATGAGCCCAATTTCCGTATTTGCGAGAAAAAAAGCAATCCCATTTTTTTTCTAACTTTGAAACAAATAATGCCCTTGTCTGGGTCAAACATTGAATTCGAATCCAAGTGAATATGAATCTTCACATTAAAAGTTTTTTTATATCCTACTTCAACTTTCGAGAAGAATAACTTAAATGCTAAATTTAAAAAACCGAAGAAAACTTATGGAACTATTTTCCTTTGATTATACACAGTCGAGTTCCATTAATATATGATCACATCTTACTTTCGATGTCAGCACGGCATAGCTAATGCCAGAAGGTGAATGTTATCAGTAGTCGATTTTGTTCGCACATAATGTAAGTTGTGAATTCTAGAAACATTACACCGATCGTTATCTTAAGTAATCGTAGTGATTTGTGAGACACAGAAAAAAGGATGATTATTGGTTTAAGAGCAAAGGCGGGGGAGAATATCCGAAATTGGACAATTTATGAACAATTCGCGTGCTGCCTTTTTAAATAGCTTAGAGAGTTTCAAAATGATTTCATACTGACTAAACGACGTGAAAATTGCATACTCCAAAATTACAGCACCACGAGGCAAAATACGTCAAGCTGGACAATAGATACGATCGAACCGAAATACAGTTTATAATGGAGCATCTAATCACTTGAATGAATCGGGAAACTACAAGGAATGTGTAATAAAAGATTTAGCAGCCCCATATAGACTATGCTGGGTTCCTTTGCAAATCAATGGCCACAGTTTGCTTTCTAATAGTTGTGTAGATTAGGCTATTTGGAAGACAAAATTAGCCGTGAGTATCTTCTGAGTGGAACGAGATTTTCTAAGCCAATGAACCCTATTTTCTAAGTCTTTACAAAGATGTAAGTTGATATACGCTGCGAGAAAGGTTGCAGAACAAACCTCTCAAAGATCTGAACACAGACTTGGAGAATATTCTTGTAAATTTTGCTTTTATTTTTCACTTAATATCAATTTAAAAATATTACTTAAAACTTTATGAATGATTCTAAAATAGTTTTACTTATATTTTCAATGTTTTGAATTCATATGTATGTAATCAAACATTAGATTTTAATTCCAAACATTGTTCGCTAATTATTGGAATAACAAGCTATTGGGGCTTCATACTAGACGTAATAAATGTTTGAATATGTATCTGCATCGGCTATAAATCCCTTCAGTAACCAATAATTTTTAGTAAGAAAAAAAAACGCCCTTTATATGACTTTCGATATTTTGTTTTGCTGGTAAAAGTATTTCTATTAATGGCCTTTCACTTTTTCAAACAATATATGTATAGTTTTTAGACTACGATTTAGAGCTCATTAATTATAATTTAACAAAGTAATTTTTGTCTTGTTAATAAGCTTATAGCTTTTAATGTAATAGAAGAAGCTGATTGAATTAATTTTTATAAATTATCTAAGGTTACTTGCGACATAATATTTAATTAAAACTTTTTTCTCTAAACGTTAAGACATATTGCCGCCAAATTAACTTATACAACTTTAATTTTATTATCAGATGCAAAAAATAATTCCATTTATTCTCTAAGTTTTTTATACACGTACTGAATAAAATTTTCAATAGTAAACCAGGTTATGATTGTAAATAAACATACAAAAGGTTCTTCGTAATGATCGAAAAATTATCTAAATGAATGTTTTTGAAAATATCTCTCTCATTAAAATTATATTACGAAGACTCATAAATGCATTTCTTCATATTGTAAGTATATATAACAAAGCTATAAAATATTAAAATATCTCAAAAATAAATTATTTCAAAAAGTTATTTATTTTATTGTAAGAAAATTCCTCTTCTTTCATAAGAATAAACAAATGAAAAAAATCCTTAAAAAAAGTTAGAGATAAAAAAATTCTAAAAAGCATCAAATTAAAAATAATAAGTAAAATAATGTAATTTTTCGTATTTTCAAGAAGGAAATTGTACGTTGTCAGAAAATTAATTTTCTTTGAGTCTTACGATATAAAGCTTGCATTAAATTTAAAAATTAATATCTTTGACAACTGTTTGCATTAAAGTTGGGATCAAAATTGAAATCCAGGCTTGGAATTAAGGATAAAGAAGCAAAAAAGGGAGTAATAGCGGCTTTTCGGTAGTAAATTTCTGCATTTTTTAAAAATAAAAATTGAAATATAAGTTAAAACTTACAGTGAATAGCAAGATAAAATTCAATGAGCAAAAAATATTTCAAAGATCATTATTAATAAAATACTTCCATTTTTTTATTAGTCGATTAGTTATTTAATGAACTTGACTTTTAAAAATCATTTAGAGACAATGAATCATTATGGTATAAATCAAAGTAGAATTTGAAGAAAAGGAACAAGAAATACTCGCCATTTTTACTAAAAACCAATTATTGTTTTCTACATCCCCCCCCCGTATAATTTAATTATTTCTTTGATTTGACAAATATTTTTTCCCGAATAACTAAACGAAATTAAGGAAAGCATTTCTCTAACCAGTTTTTCGAAAGTCCACTATGATGAAGATTTCTATTCTGCCTGTTACTTAATTCTATTAGGCCTGTCTGAGCAAGTGTCTAAAAGGGACTTCAAGGCTCTGATAGCAACGTAATTACACACTTTCTTCAATTTTTCTATCATTTTTTGCTCTCCTGTCTGTTACTTCCCATCTACGAAACAAAGCATTTTGTACCATTGTTTTAGTTTATTTCTTTGGCTCGTTTCCAGAAGACGAAAGCAACAGTAGGTATGACCACGGAATCGCTTATTTATCCTGTTTGAGGATGTCTTGAAGCAATCCGGCAACTTATCTTCTGGAAATGTCACGAAATGCGAGTAATCTTAAAAGAAAAAAAAATGTTCGAAAGATTTGTTGGACTCTAATCGAATTTCATTTCTTTCGGCAACATTTACTTAGAAAGAGAAATGTCCGATAGACGTTTGTATGAATAGAGAAAAACACATTTCGTTTTTGAATAGTATTTCTTTTTGCACTCTGCTATTTTCAGTTGAACCTCAATTTTTACTCAAATGGATGCCAGTTTCAACCTCTTTCTGATATTAGAAACTCGATCGCTTCTGATATCTCTTGTTATTTGGTGACAAAATAACGAAGATGAATTTTGTAGAATGTTTTAAATCAAGACCAAGAAAGTTTGAAATGCGCTTAGATTTTCTAAACTGTAACAATTTTTTCCGTAATTGATGCTCTTAACACTAGGTGTACCATGAGTTGGCATATACCTATTTCTACTAAAGGGGTCAAAATGACCTTTTTCGGAAGAATTAGAAAATACCAAAATTGACCTGTCTATTATGAAGTTAAAGTAAAAAAAGTTCACATTTTCAATACATTTTTTGAGGAGTGGTGTGATGAAAATGTTGTACCTCTATATTTATTTAATAAAAAAAGTATGTGTGTTTTAAAATCTAGGTCTTGAAGAGTATCCATTCTTAAGTATTGTAATCTGCATTTTTAGAGGGAAAGAAAATGAAATTGAACTATCTTTAATTACTTTTGAGAAACAAATTCTATAAATACATTAACCAGAAATGATAATTCAATATACCGCAGACTTCTAACAAAATTAAATGTACATAAAATTTCTCTTTAAAGAGATCATTAAGGAAATGTTAAATTTACAAAATGTCGGTTCAAAAATCTCCCATACAGAGATTTTTACTTTGATTCTCACTACCATGAATACCAAAAGACTTATTTAATCTTCCCATGCATTTTAAGGCTCTTTAATTAAATTATCTAAAAGTATTAACTTTTTTGAACCGACATCTTTTCAAATTTAGTAAAGAAAATAATATAATTCTAATTTAATTAACGGAAAAAAACTCAATCAAAGTAATGAAAAGACAACATGTAAACAATTTTCATAAACAGATGAAAGGACTTCAGGTGTTAGTGTTTAAGATTAAAATTCTATGTTTACTTTATTCAAAAGAAAAACCATATTCTTAAAAATGTATCATTATGCGTTATTTTCCAAAGCTAAATAGGTTGAGAATAGTTAAAGAATAGATATTTTCGTCGACTTCTAAACAATAAGAAAACAACTTTAAATGCTTAAAACTTAAATTATTTAAAGATGTTTAGATTATTTAGACTGCAAACGCATTTTTTATTGTATCAAAAGGAGCCTTTTATGTCTGTAAGCCTTTTATGTCTTTTAAAGTATTTTAATGCATATTTACGAGAGAAATTTTTTTGATACTTTAATATTATGCTTATTATAAAAATAAGAAAAAGATTAATTTATTATACTGAATAATTGATATGAGTTATTATTAAATCCCAATAAATAGATCTGTCTAATGTAGTTATTTATGTTCAATTATTGTAATGAGTATTACCCACTATTATTATATTAATTAATTATAATTAATGTATTAGCTGTAATGAACTTAAATAACTGGTTTTGAGCTAATTTGAGAAGCGCAGTGCCCCGGTGGTGAAGTCTCGAGAATGAAGTGTCCCAGATTCAAAAACCGACTCTTCCAAAAAAATCAATTGATAAGCAGATTTGGAGCCCGTTAAACCCCATCTGGGCAAGTGGTCCTGCAACTTTAAGCTACAGAAGCTTGGAGAAGGATGCCTCAGTTCATGTCTTCCTCGTCATCTTATAGTGATTCAAAATAACAAAGTTCGTCCCAAAATAGTATTACTGTTGTTTTAAAACAGGACGTAAATGTAACTAAAGGGATTGAAGTAATTTTGATATGAACTTTGAACCATGATCGATAATAAGGAAAAAAACCTAAACAAATATCACAAATTCTAAATTTCCCCTAAAAAAACACGTTTAAATAGGAGTAAGAGATTAAACAGATGCGAGATTCAACATTTTTGGCGCATAAATGGAGGACATTAAGTCTCGATACCTAACTCGAATATCAGGCCACCATGATCGAAGTAAACATTCCATTAGAAAGATCACATAGAAACTGATACTCTTCTTTGAAATAAATTCACACCTCTCTCGAGATAAAACGATGAATAAAAATGAATTAGTCTGGAGCCATTTTATAAAAATATTCATTTTCTTCTGAGCAATTAATTAATCAGTAAAATACTTCAATTTTCTTTAATAAATTGTTACTGTATGACAAACTAAGTTTATACCAAAAATATTTAAAACTATTATGAAGAATGAAATTTTCTATTAAATGCTGTATATAATGGCGAAAAAAAGTTATTTTAAAAAAATATTAATTCTTTTTATGCTAACTGGGCTTTTCTGTGATATAAACCATGAATCATGGCAAAACCCCGTCAACGCACAAAATAAATGAATCGAAGAAGAGTGATGTAATCTTCTTTTGCCACAGAAAAGGAAAGTTTCAAAAGAATTCTGCTAAGAATCAATAAAAAAAATGTGGTGTATAGCTAAGGATTATTAGAAGCATTTTCTAGACCGTAAAAATGAGTGTTTTCCGGTAGTTAGAGACGAAGTTTAATACTTTGAAGATTGTCAAGAGAAGTTTTTTTTTTAGCCCAAAACGCTTAGAGAATATATTGTTTCATAAATGGTATAATTTAGGACAATGTCATTTTTCATCGCATAAAATAGAAAAGCGTTTACAGTAAAAATTTTAGTGACTCTTCTAATTTATTTGAAAATAATTTACTTTTGAACTAAATACGTAAGCAATGATCTTCAATTAATTCAATGAGAAATTTTCATTTTTAAAGTAAATTAATTTAAGCAAGGACATAATTTATTATGAAATTTATTGCTGATATTAAATTTTTTACGATGCATAAAAAGGATTAAATAAGGGGAATTTTTATTAATTTTAATAAAATAATAAAGTATTAATGAGGATATCAAAACAACCCTGAAAAATATCTGTTCATTTTTATTTTCATAACCTTTTAATTTTTTGCAAATGAAAGTAGTTAAATTAGTTAGTTCTCACAACCGAATATTTAATTTAGTATTTATCAAAACTCCAATTTCTAGAAACCTTTTTCATTTAAGTGTAAAAATGCAGAAAACTGCGCATCTTTTGGAAATATAATTATGTGCATTTGTTGGATTTTGCTTTTTTATATATTTATTTTAATTTGTCAGTCATTTAAAGAACGTTACATTCTTCCAGGGTTTAAAGTTTGAAAATATTTTTATAATGGAATATTTACTTTGATAACTAAGAAAAATTATAAAGATAAGCCTTGTGGTATATATAAAGTTTGATATGTTATTATAAACTAATTTGTTGAACTTTTCCTATCCTTTATTCTCTTGAAAGTTGTTAAACATGATACAACGCATCTTTTGATTGACTATGAAGTTAACTTGACTTCTTTTGAGAAACTTATTATCACATAATGGAATCACTCAGATAAGGTTAAATGAACGTTGCGTGATAAAACGGGTAAAAGCAAACAAAAATCCATTATGATTTTTACATAGTGTTTTAAAAACTTTTCCGGTTTGATACTACTTGTTGGCTTCCGACGTAGGATGGAATCGATAATTTTTTGAGCACATGGGATCTTAGGCAAAAATTTACTTTGAGAGATTTTTTCCTTTCTTTATAATATTAACATAAATTTGTTTATTCCCAATCACTGTAGGCTTGTATTTTAATAACTTTCCGAGAATAAAACATTGTTTCTAGTACAAAAATTTCTTAATTAGGGAAGTTTTAAAAACTGTTTAAATATCGTTTAACTCAACTAATATAGCTAGTGAACCATTGTATTCTAACGTTTGGTTGGCTGGTTTTCACAGATTTTTTCTGTTACAAAATCCATATCTGGCTGATAATCCAAGCAAATGGTAAGAAAATATAGTATATTTAGTTATAAAAGTTGATACTACAACATAAAAATGTAAAATTAGTGTTCTCATTTTAATTAACATTTTAATAACTTTAAATGAAATATCGATACAAAAAAACCATTACAATTAATCTATGTAAAAAGTCAAAAATGAAGACGAGTCAAAAGAGGTACTAAATGCAAAAATAAAAGCCAATTGTCTTTAAAATTTTAAAAATATTTGGATCGCATGTTCATTCACCAGGTCTTGCTAGCCAAGAGAAGACGAATAGAAAAAAATTACGACAATGAACATTAAAATCGGGACATACACTTAAAATATGTTTAACACTAAAAGAAACGTTACAAGTGGTACACATTGGTAGTCTTTCGCCAAAAATCAGATGACAATGAGTGTAGCGAGTATGTTCTATACGGAGGCGTGTCGATTTGACCTCTCGTATAAGGTGTATTCTGACAGGAGATTCAAGTTCGAGATGGGAATATCTCATTTGAATTGAGATACTACTGAAAATTCTTTATGCATGTTAAACATGCGAGCCTCATATAGTTTTAAGGTGAAGTTCCCATATTAAGGTTAAGATACGTGATCATAGGCATTTGATCTTGGTGATCAAGTGACAGATTTTTATCTTAAAAGTCTAGGATATTTGCAAGACAAAGAATAACACCAACAAAAATTTTAGAAACTTTATTTGAGCTACTGTCATACTTTCTTCAGCGCACAAAAATAAGAGCAATTGATAAATATTTACATCCATGAATTCAATCTAAGCTGACATGCTGGTGTATCATTATTAAATTACATCAAATCTGGTATCTAATTGATAAATTTGTACAAAGTTTCTGTATTTATCTTCATTACTGTGGCCATCCACATTACTTTAATATTCAATTTAAATATATGCTCTTATCACGAAAGCTTCTGTAAATAATCTTGAAAGGTGTAATGCAGTCCTTATAGAATTATACAATTTATTTCTACTTTATCTATTGGTTCTTATTCCTTTTTTTGTTGCATATTTAAAATTTTCATTTTCTGTTTGATTTCAAAAAATTAAAACATGGTCTGATAAAAATTAGAATTAAATTTTTAGTTTTTAAGAAGGTTTTAAACTAATATTGCTTATTTGGATTCATTTTGTCTCACTAGTAACTTCATAAAACCAAGTTAAATTTTGTAGAAAAAGCTTCAAACATTTCAGCTTATATTGGAAATTGAATAAATATACACCAAGAATGAAAGGAAATTTAAACATTCCCATATTTAAAGTTAAAAAATTGCGCACTTAGTCAATAATATTACATAATATTATAGAATTAAATTGTGCTATGCAATGGAGTAAGCTATTTGCTTCTGTATATTGAGCAGTATGTCTTTCTGAAATCTGCTGATATTTATACTTCAAGCTGTAGAAATTTTAGGAAGCACAAAGAAAATTTTTAACAATATGTAAGAGTAATTCAAAATATGTGACAATAAATATTCGAGTAAACTACATTAAAGATAGCCGAATTATTTATTTAATAATCAAGAAGATGGAGACAGAAAGAAAAACGGTTGATTTTTTTTATTATTAGTCCCATTAAATCAAAAAGGTAATTTATCATCCACTACATTAATTTTTCTTCGTCTGTTATGCTATTATTAAAGTAATTGTATTCAGTAAATATATTATTGCTTTGTATGCTGCTTTAAATCTTAAATATAATCAAAATAATGAAATTCAAGAAATAAACTCTAAAATTCCCAAGATTAAATAATTGGAAAACATTAAAGTATTTCAGGATAACACATTTCCAAGGTAAAAAGAGAAAAGCGTGGGAGTGAGGTGGAAATTATTTCAAATTAGGAAATGTCACGGCACATAATTTCCAAGAAAGGACAGATGAGTCAGAGGATTGGAAATATTCCCCAAATTGCATGTTCTAAGTTTCTACTTACAGCTATATAGCTCACAAGTTATTCAGTACGAACCTGAAGAGTAATTAACCAGGAACAGCGCCGTAATTGAGAAAGATTATAAAGAGAAACGAAAACCATCTTTGAAATTTTTAATTCACTACAGATTATTGTTACACAGGAAAATGTGTATTCACTAATGATTAACAAATGAGATTCTCTCACATATTTGACTATATTGCTTTACAGTATGTTACTAGAAACATTATAATTAACATTATAAAGAAAACTAAAGATTCAAACTAAAAAGATTGTTTAACTGCTGATTAATAATAATGAGTTAAATAAAATGGCCAAAAATGTCTTGTTTACCAAGTTTTAAGAAATATGGATTGCCCTTTGGAAACATTTTTCTATCTATCGAATACATTTACATACATACGGGGGGATCGAAAAAATGTTGTCGATATATGAACCTCTAGATGCTAGAAAACCTCAATCGAACGAGATGGGAGTTCAATTATAGTTATTCAGAGGTATGAGTTCAGGGTTCTTTGAAAGGCAACGCCCTCTATTTCCAATCCCCCCGTATCCGGCGCATGCAAAAACACTATTGAGAGGAGGAACGGTGCGTGTTAAACGTGTATGTAAAAAAACCGAAGGGTATAAATTTTCTTTTATATCCACCTTGTTTATATACATATATATCTATACTTTAATTATAATTTATGATGTGATTATGCAAGAAGGATTTATCAGCTTCTATTTAAAAAAATGCATTAAACAAAACAGTGTATTTGTTCAATCGTTAAAGGCAGTTAAACATCCGATCAATTCGTGAATCTGACAGATATACCATCGAAGACACACCATATTCACTGCCCCTATTGCAGTTAAAAAGAAAGTTTATCTTTATAAACAACGTTAATATCATATATCAAACAGTCATTTCTTTTTCAATTCCAACTATTAGCTCCCACTCTCCCTATTTATATTAATATAATATAAAACATAATATAATCTAGTTCAAATTTTCAATCGTTAATAAGATATTTTGTATTCATACAATCAAGTTCAAGTAATTTTTTTAAAACTTGTAGTGGATGACATTTATGTTAATACAGTTTTTCAAATTTTAATTCATTAATTTTTTTATTAATTAAAAACTAACTTTCTCTCCAAAACTCTTCATCGCCCCGCCAAATAAGAAACGAATTCAGTTTCCCCACACACTAATGAGGTTAGGCTTAACATGTTTTCACTTGATTATTTTAAGCGATTCTGTTTATTTTCATAATGTTTGATGCATTTAAAATAAGATTGTTAATTAATCGATTTTTTTCGTGTCATTTTCAAATACTTCCGAATTAAAATAATGCAGAATAAAGAAAAATATTTCTAATCTACATTATGTTACCCCAACGTGTAGAAAATTCGCATATTTTGCGGTGCCACAATTGGCTTTGAATCCTCAATTAGTGTTGAAAATGCAATGCTAGTATAATTTTTTGATCAATTATTTATAGCAACTTTAACTGTTAGGCCTGGACAGCTTGGTTGGTAGGGTGTTGGGTTCGCATCCGTTGGGTTGAAAGTTCGAACCCGTCAGCCGAAGACTGTGTGTGCGTGACGGACACTAATTCTATTGCGGCACATTTCTGCCCTCGGGTGTTTACGGATCATATCCTCAGAAACCATTACACCTATCCTTCCGTTGTAAAGCGGAACACGAGAACAGCAACAGTTGTAATTTTTTAAAAAAAATACTAAAATAAAAATTTTCCTAATTACCTAAGTAGGAATTGATTTTAAAAAATTGGTTTTTTTATTACTTGTTTATAAATAAAAAGAGTTCACGTTTATAATTTCTATCAAATCTTTTTTTAAATCAGTTCCGACTAATTTTAAGACGCATAAAGCTATATTACTATAAAATAACTTTCGGAAAATTTAACAAGTTATTATTTAAGATTACATATTTTTAGTGTCTTGTATTCCTTCAATGAAATATTACAATAAAATAAAATTAATATGTTATTTCTAAGGACATTTGCTTTTGAAATTCGACAAGAATTTATAAATTGAAAATCATGGCATTTGAGAAATCCCATCCTTTTATATTTCAAAATAGTTTATTTTTTTAAGATAAGAGAAGATAAATAGAAATTTTGTAGTATTATTGTATTCACTGCATTGATACAACAAAGGAAAATTGAAGAATCGGTAAAACTTTTATTCTGAAATTCCTGAAGTATACAAAACCAACGACTCGCTTGAAATAAACCACAATGCATAAACTCAAAAACCACTTCATAAATAAATAACCACAGGCAAAAAAGATGTCTAAAACTTTCACATAGGAAAAATCATTATTTATTTAGTTTTAGATTTCGAATGACATTCTCCTTTGCTTTAAACATATCTTCTTCAAGTGTTATCTGAGAGTGAACACGAAAGTTTAAAAGATTTTAGTTTATTTTTGTAAAGGATTTTGAATTGAAGGATTTGATTACAAAAACTTTGAATTTACTTAAAATGAACGATTATATCGAAGGAATTCTTTGCTTTGCCTTCCTGAGTTGCATTGTAATTCTCTGCAGAACATAACAGAGAGGAATTAAGTCATGAATTTACTTCGATTTCGAATCTTTTCATTCGATTTTTTTTTCATTTTGGGTTTAAAAGTTTAAAATTTAATTTAGAAAAGTAATAAAGCTTATTTCAGATTGTGTATTTTTATAGATTTTATTTTACCTAAGTGGCCTTAAAAAATTTCAATTTGAAAACTAAAAATTCAGGTTTATGATAAGAAAGTGGATCGCATTTTTTCGTTGTCCAGAATTTTTATTTTCGTAATTTGTGATGTAGATTTTTACTGTCGCAATTTTGTCTGTAGCTTAGTGACGTATATATGCTTAAGATGCCATTTTCCTTGTGGGAAAATGTGGAAAAGGATATGGGCAAAAAATTATACTACACTACTGGTGCCCTTATATGAAATGGATTAGTATAACCATATTTCAGCTGTTTTTAGAACAACCTTGTTTTCTTTTAGCCTTAACTTTATAGTTTTGTATATGCAGTGTTGTAAAAAACTGTTTTTAAGAAACTCGATCCCAAGAATTTTGATAAACTTCAACATTTCAGTCTTCTCTCAGTCCGAAAAACCTTTTTTAGTTATGTCTGTCTGTGAACGCAATAACTCAAAAGAGTTTTCAGCTATATGGAAAAAAGTTGGTACATAGCTTCTATTTCAAATTTGTAGATTTCTTGCAAATTTTGACAGGAATTCTGCCTTTCCGGCTGTTTGAATATAAGTTAACTACAGAAAGAATCAGATATATAAAATTTGTTACACAGATTTAACTTGTAGATACCAAATCAATCTTAGAACCATATCCATCAAAGGGTGGACCAACTGTCGGCCTGTGGTTTCACATGTATGTAAACATAGTGACTTAAATATAAGAAATTTGATACGGAATTTTGTGACTAATTTTGTGACGTCCAAAATACTCTTTCGCTTTTCTAGCGCTTGTGTATTAATCACATGTGAGTGATAAATCACCAAAGATAGCACTCGAATAGGCTCACTCGCAACTATTGTTTTCCAATGACTGCGTTTAATAATGGACATATACGTTTATTAGGGTTTCGGCAAGGCCATTCTTCCTGGTTAGATTCTATTTCTTAGCGTTGAATATAAAAAGTGGTTCAAAGTACAAAATACTATAATAGGTGTTAACACAGGGATACAAGAAAAAATACAAAAACTGAAATGATTGCAATGGATAATAAAATTAAATAATTTAATCTTTTAAGTGTGAAAAATATGTGGTGGGTGTGATGATGGATAAGACGAACCATTTAAGAGCTAAAGCAAATATTTTTATTTCATTTAGATATGAGGAATTAACACTCAAGGCTATAGGGAATACTGGTTATTATACAGGCGGTTACAGGTATTTACATATGAAAATGGTTACAGTTAGAATGCTGGTGGATAATAATTGATAAGGCATAAATTCAAGGTTCACTGGTGAGGTCAGAATCTGTAGATCCCTATAAATAATGCCTAATAAGTTTGAAAATTAAAAATGTTTTTCGATATTTTTTTAAAAAATTTCTTGGTTGAATCCTTTCTGTATAACATAGTTTTCTGCCAGATTTTACATAATAATCCTTAATTAAATTCATTTATTCAAAATTATTTTTAATTTTTTCAGACAATCATTTGTTTTTTATGAGATAAGTTTTCCGACCATTTTTTATAAACTACTGTTAAATATCTCCTTTTCTAATCCATTTTATTTTTTTGCGTATTAATCAGTCTGCGAGTTTTTCGAATAAAAAGGCTTAGTAATATATTTTATTTTAAGTCACTTATTTAGGTAAAATATAATGAGACTGTTTTTATTCAAAAATAAACTCTTTCCACATAAATATTTTTTTTCACTTTCCCTCAGTTATTTTCTTTTTTATTATAAATAAAACGCTTACATTTTTTTCAGTTTCAGTAAATGCATGCAGATAATTAAAAATAAACGTTTTTGAAATAATCGAGATTATAGAATCCAATTAATTATGGATTAGTTATATATATGGTTTGTTATTTAATTAGAGGGAAACTCTATTGATTGCAAAATAAAATTACGAAAATCGGACATTAATAAAATTAAAATAAGCAGAATAAAAATGTCATTTTTTTCCTTAAAATCTCATTATTAACAGAATTTAGGAAGATTTTATGTTCAGGGAAAAAACAGAAAATATATTTAAAATGAAATAATTACATGTAAATAAAACCATAACTATCAATAAACAGAGAAATCTGAATGCATGATCTGTAATTTTAAATGTATAAAAAATACTTTTACTAATATTTGCAAAGCATAAAAAGTTTTCATTTCCTTTTATATATTAATGTCTCGTTTAGAAATCGAACCATATCCATGGTTATAAGAAAAATTAAAACATAGAGAATCTTTCGTTTGAATCTTAGAATTACAAATTGAAATTAGAGGTAACAAATTAGGACAAGTATATAATTATTCTTCATATGCATGTAATTAAAGACAGTAAGTTAATTAACGATAACTCATCGTAATTTACAGTTGAGTGCGTGATTTTACATTAAAGGATTTAAAAATGACATTTAGCAACCAATATTCATTAGATATGCTCGCATTTTCTGCAAATGAGGTTAACGTCTCAGCGCAATCTTATTTCTAAAAGATCGAAATTTCTAATAATTTAATTTTCTTTCTCCAATTAGTGACTCATTTGCTGTGCTGAGTTTAAATATATATTTTTTGAATATAAAATAGGTATTTTTAAAGCAAAATAATCATTTTGTATGAAAAAAGTTCTAAAAGAATTTAAGATATAATTAAAAGATTTGGAAATCAATAGCTTTGGCATCACAATCTTTCATAATAATTTAATTAAATGAACATTTTATTTGTCAAAATATGCTATGCAATTACATTAACCTTGTTTAAGCTTCATTAAATTGAAAATTTGATATGTAGTAACTTTTGGGAAAAGAAAACAATCGTTCCGAAATAGTTATGAAAAATGTTTAGTGGTTTGTTTTAGCTGAAACTCTGCCATTATTTTGTACGATTAATTTGAACTTTTGTAATTTATGGGCTCTTACAATTTTCAGTCGGGTCTCAAAACTTTAGAAATTCTCCTAAAATGGAGAGATCCTTCCTAGAAATTAGTTCCTACATGGGCCTTTTTTATTTTTTAAGTATGAGAGGAGTAACTAGGTTAATCATACATGGTAGAAATTAGACAAGCAAAATTGAAGGAGTAATCATTTGTCTCGGTAATTTATGATTCCTTCACTTTTAAAACTTGACTAGATACTGAAATATTCTTGTTGATAAATAGTTTTTATATGATTCTTTTGGTTACTTGAAGTGAGAGAGAGTAATTTATTTCGTCTTTTCTCTGCCAGGCTGAAAGAATAATCAATGGTTTCAGTAATTTATAATTTTTTCAAATAGGAAGTCGTGTTTTAAAGCGTTATAATTTTTTTATATAGAAAAAATATTCATACTAAAAAATAGTCTTTGTGTGGATCCTTTTGATGCTTTGATTGGTGCTAAAAAACTGCTAAAACGTTTAAGCAATTGAATCAAAAACTGTAGTTTTATATAAAAGTTGGGGCAGATTAAGGTTTTAGAAGTCACTAAAAAAGTAATAAAAGAAGTCATCAAACAGAAACTACAGCCTCCTCGTGAATTTTATGATTTTTTATGCACTTTAATAATATATTTAAACTCTCGGTTTTTAAACTTGTAAGTTGTATATTAGTTAAGGACCAGAAAAGATCGAAGATATAAAGATAATTGATACTGCTCTATAGATAGTCTGACATTTTATTCTCTTCAAAGTTCAAATTTCAATGCTTTATTTATTTATTGCATTGTTCGGTGCCTACAATAAGAATGTTTAATCGTTTTTTATTATTTTTTGCAATATGAAATTGCATTTCAAATTCTTTCATTTTTCTCCTTCCTGCATGAAATTCTATGCATTTGTATAGATTCAAATAAGGCAAAGAAATTCCAGAGGAATATTATTTTATTAATTCATGCTTTTGGTTTATTTAATGGCTGAAATATCGGTTAGGAAACTTATTATTACTAAGAGACTTATAGAAAAATAACACAACATATATTTTTTAACAAATTCGTTATTGTCAGTTTCCGTGAAAGAAACTTAAAATTATCAATGACACTTTTTTAAATGCTTTATGCGTTAAAACTACATGCATCATAGATGATAGCTTGTTTCCGAATACAATGAAAAAAATTACTCTTTTTCGTGACATAATTGATTATTCATGTGGTTAAAATGTAACCCTAAACAATAACCATTTGATTTAAATAATTTGTTGTATAATTAATATTTTTTTCGAATACAGAATGAATCTGATAATTTATCAGTCATGTTTTCATAAATAATCCAATTGAGTTAAAATAATAGGATTATAACAATTTCTAAACGTATCAGTTAAAGTATCAAACATATATACTTTAACTGACAGCATATTTAAATTTAAATCAGGAAAGGATATGATATGTGTATGAAAATATTACTTAGCAATACGATTGGATTTCAAATTAAAATAGAACAGAAAATGGAAGATATATCTTCGGAAATACAATTTTTAACATAAAAATTTTAAAGTTTTAAAAAGTTCTTTCAGTTTAATTTCAATACAAATGCACTTAATTTTTTATCTTGTAAATGCTATATTTATAGACTCCACAATAAGAAGTAATTTCATTGAAAATAGTTTCTTTTCAAACCCAGGTGGTTTAGAAAGTGCTTTATGCAGAATTTTTTTGTCCTTCTTAACTGTCAGTCATTCAAATTATAATTAAATTTGAGGACTATCTTTTTTCTTTTCTTTCTGGGTGCGGGAAAATTTTCAGCAGCGTTGTACTTTTGTTATCCTCGGCTTTTTTCAGAGACAATTGAATTGGAAAGATGTAAGATGTTTTCAATTCTTTATAATTTTATTTCAAATTATTTGTGTTTTTTCATAATATATGAAGTAATGTTCATAATATATTTCGTATTATTCACATAATAAATTTCATAATATTTTTTTTCATAATATATTTCACATGTCAAAATATTTGAAGTATTTTATATTCAAAAACTAGAATAATAATAGATGATCTGAAACTTGAGGATTTTATATAATCTTTTATTTTCAAGAATGAAATAATTTCTAAAAAGATATCTTGTTTAGATAAATTCGAATTTCTTGTATAGAATTTTATTACAATAGTTCTGTAGATATTATCATGGAAATTAATAGCTTGAATATGAGATTAGAGACAGAATGGATCCCATTGAAAGAAAGAAACACGGACAGGGAAATTGTTTTGTTTCCCCAGTAAAACATCGTGTCATAAAAATAATAAATGAAGATACATGAACTTAGATCTGGAGAATTTACGCTGTTAGTATGTATTATTTCCTGGCTTATATCTATGACAGAGGTCTAGTAATTGAAGTCTCTTTGTATTCAGCAGAGTTTCTGAAGCAAATTTATTTTACATCCCATTTTTTCTAAATAATGATTAATAATTTGATTATAAATTATTATTTTCTCCTTGATTTGATTTTGACTATAATTGATCAATCTCATTTCCCCAAAAAAAGTTTGGAAAAAAATGGTAGTTAATGAATAAGACTGTTCTACAAGAATTAAATTAAGAATAATTTTACAGAAAAATCTTCTCAGTTTTTTGTTAATATTGCTATTAAAGTGCTAAAATTAGACAATATGCAGACTCATTGCGCTGTTTCTAAAACATGTAGATAATTTCCTTTACCTCATGACCTAATTAATCGTCAATATTAATTGAATAAAAATAATATATATTTTGATAAATATTTTATTTAATAAACATTCAGATAAACAAAGGCGGTAATATGTACTACTAAAAATAAATAATATTAGATCATACTACTGATTGATAAAGAATCGGCTTTAGAAAAATTTCCTTTTCTCACATTTTGACTTTTGTTAACAAATTTCGCATGAATCAAAAAAACAATTTTAGTTAGGATTCGGTTATGTTTTTATCAAAGGTAACTTTTGATTATATCATAACAACCTCTATGTGTAATTAGCGAATGAAAAAAAGTAAGAGAATATGAAAAGAAAATTCCCAAAATGAATTTTCGCACTTGCGCATTTGAAGATACATAAATGCCTTATTTCAAGCTGCTCTTTAGGAAGTATTATTATTCTAAGATAAATTGTAAATTTTATGTCATCATGTGCATAAATTTTATTCATCTTTGACTCAATTAGTGTTCTACTTTTGATATATCTGAAGTTCCATTGACAAAATAGCTGTTTGTTCAACAAATTTTATTTTTTCTAAACCTATTTACAGAAAAAATGCAGTCGAATCCGCCTCTGGTTGCTGCAAAATAATACACAAAAAGGTATAAATGAAAAATCAAATAATGATTCATCTTATTTTCAGTATTTGAACTAGGAAGCTATCTTTGCATTGGATCAAGAGAGCTTGACAACAAGTGGGGAAAAACAACTTCCAAATCAAATTCGTTTAATAAAAGTAAGGAATCTCTCGTTGTTAAATTAAATTTATTCCAAACAATTTGCAACTGAAAGCAACTTCCACGATAAGCATGAAATTAAACGTAGAAATATTTATTCTAGGATATCGAGCAAATCTTATTTTATTTCTTTCAATTTAATGTTTTCCTTTTCTGAACTTCCTTTTCCCAATCTTTCACAATGGCTTCGATGAATGAAATGGAAAAAACTATTCAAGATCTTGCTGTATCAAAGAAACCGATATCTCACATGTTTGCTGTTAAAATAAAAAAGTTCGAACAAAGATCGTATTTTAGCAGAGTATTTCTTACCCTAATTGTAAGTTTATTTCTGTAAATTTACTATCTATTGTGTAACAAAAGAAAGCTTTTCTTTCCCATTTTCTTGTAACAGATCTTCACAGGTAATTTTTTTCTTTTAGAGAACACAAGAAATAATTCCAGAATAATGAAATATTGTAACATCGCTATGAATTATTGATGCAAGTGATAATAATTTCATGAGATATTTCGCTATATAAAAACTTCTCTCAATTTACATTGCCGACATATTTGTTTTGTTTTCATTTAGTTGTTTAACAAAGGGGAAATAATTAATGCATTTCTGAAAATATTGAATTCATGCATCTCTTGAAAACTCGATTTTACTCATTTCTGAAAAATTTAATTAGTACTTTCCTCCAGAATTCGAATTTTTCATTTTTACTTCCTTTTTTTTCATTCCTACTTTTAAGTTGAAAGAAAATGAAAACAAGTATATTTTGTATGCTTTTATTAAACTTGACACGCTTTTTGCTTACTAAAGATTTACTCACCATTTTTATGTCGCATCATGATGTGCTAGAGCTCTGAAATTTAGTATCACATATTTTACTCTTACAATTAATTAATAATGCATACTCTTACATATATCGACTAATAATACACAATTTTAAGATGTTTAGACTTTATTTAAAAATTAATTGATAAATTTAGTTAATTTTGATACCATACAAATCGCGCCACCCAATAAATTAGTTTATAAAATGTGATTTCATGCTTGTATAAAATTATATTAATAATTGTAGACTAAAAAGAAAAAATAATTAAAATAAGAAAACTGCCTTTCAGTACACCTATCAAAATAAATTTCTAAAAACTTTTTTTTTGAAAACTGCATCGTCATTAGGGAACAAAGGATAAAGTAATTTTTTTCAAAAACAATCTTGCATGATTTTATATAAACAGCCTTCTTCACGATTTTTCAATATAACAATATGGATTAAACTTATATTTAATAACCTTTAACTGTGTAATTTTTTCCTCTTTCTACTTAGAGGACACTTTGGATTTGGAAACATTTTGTTGTATTGATTCAGCAAAAAGTCCTAGGAATATTTGATATGATAATGGATTTTACTTAATTTATATATCGAAATAAAATCTCTATGAAGGAATTAATTTTAGTTTATTACGTGAAAATGTGGTTATTGAATGTGTGAACCACACTTGGGAATATCTATTAACAAGTTAATATAAGGATAGGATATTTTGGAAAGCATATTACTTTATTATCTCTCTAATTACTAAGTAATCATAAAAGATGTACGACTGCTATTCTGCTGCAGTTTTAAGTCAATAAGACTTAATTATGACTTATAAATTGTTCAAAAAAGAGTCGATGCTAATTACTTTGAATCAACAAAATTATTGTTTAATGCATTAAAGTAATTCATTGCATAATTTATGGTTAAAACCATTACCTGGCACATATTGTTAGGGTAGGTCTTTTATAAAGATATTTTAATTATTTATGCTGCACTATATGACTATGAAAATGATATGATGTATAGAAAGTATTAGTCATATTAGAAGATCGTGGATTTTGCATTTATCCGTTGGATACATTAATAAAATACAAACCTAAAATATCGAAATTTATTATGGAAAAAATTGCACATTCAGTTTTAATACATTTGATTAAATTTTGTTAATTTACCCGCGTAAAAGGATATTAAAACTTTCATTCGCAAAAAAATGTTTTAAATTGCTTATCTAATTTAGAAATTACATAATATAAGAAATTATAAATGCGTGAAATGTGCGAACCATTCTTATCATGCAGATAAAATGTTTATTTAATAGGTTTAAATATATATAGGTATTATTAAATCCTTCGACATTGAATTAGTCTTATTTGAAGAAAAGGAAAAAGAAAAATGCAACTTTACATTATAACACAGTCGCGGAAATAATAAAGAATTTAATAACTGGAATGAACTGGGATAGCGTTAGTTTGCATGCTTTCCTGATTTCCTTAATCCTATTCTTTTTCAAACATGCTTTAAGAACAGCTGTTGCTGCCATCCTGGAGAAAACGTGGAATTCAAACATAAAGCAACGTACTTATGCAAATGAATATATATATATATATATATATATATATATATATATATATATATATAATATAAATAGCGTCAGTGGAAAACAAATACTAATCTAAAGCCGTTAGATAATTTTCCGCGGTGACTACATTTTACTAAGAATCTTAAATTAATGTGAGAGAAACTACATGAAGCGAAATTATATATTCCTCGGGAAAAGCTCTGTTATGAATAAATCGCAATTTAGATTAATCTCCAATAGAATGCATTTGCATGAGGTGAGAAAAAGGATAAAAATAAGAGATGAAAATGGTTGAAGATTTTAATAAAGTTTTTAACGATAAAAGTGAAATTATTAAACGATCAAATAAAGCTTCCTTTTTATCGAGATATCGAAAAGTAAAATCTTATCCTGAGATTTTAAATGAAGATTTCTCATTTAATATTTTCTTAATCCTCAATTTAATTCATACCACATAATATTTTGAACTTTATTTATAAATAGAAATCTAAAACTTCATGATATAAAAGTAATTTTTTATATTTTAATTAGAAGTTATTGAAATTTTATATTTTTTCAACTGCTATAACTTATTAACTGAAATTTATTTTTGTGGAGTAAAAAGGAATATCAATATTTCAAACAATAAAATGAATAACTCTGTAAAACAAATGCTTACATATTTATTTGAAGACTGCTGCTTTTTTTCTCGGAATTTTTATGGATTTTAGAAATTATAGGGTTTCTTCTCCACGGCTGTTTTTTTGTGTCAGAAACCCTACAAGACACTTGGATGAAAACTATTCGTGTCATAAAAATAGATAGAAGATATCTTTTAAAAATGTTTTTACACGCATATGAAACAGTTATAAAATTATTGCTAAAGAATGTCGATAAAATACATAGTTATTCATAGTTTCCAGTATAGCTTGAAACATTGTTAATTTTAAAAATTCAATTAAAATTCAACTACATTTTTTTATAAATTTATTTTGAATCTTTGTTAAATGCAAATAAGCATTTTAATAACAAGTTATTAGATAAATGTTATAATAATCGTAATTTTTTTAAAATTTTGTAATTAAAAATTCTGCTTATTTTAACTATATAATTTTGAAAGTAGCTAATAAATCAGCTAATAACGCTAAAAATAAGGGTTAACCTTTTAAAGTCCCTTGCAAGCAGGTGAAAATAATAATAAATCAATTCATATATTTAAAATATCAGAGATTTAATCAATGATATATCAATAACTATTACAATTGTAGTTCCTTATTTCCAGTTTTAGTTTAATTTTTTCCTAAAATCATGTATAATTTATTGAAAGTAAATATTAAATACTCAAAATTGTTTCTATGTTATCACAACAAATAACTAACATTTTTGTTGCAACACATGTCAATGATAACCAATATGTTTGTATGCTTGGATCCACTAAATTTTATTAATGAGCAGAAGTACATTACATAGATTATGTACATACATTTTATACATTATTTCGATTAATTTATGATACTTTAAAATCAAATGCATTAGTTAATTTACAAAAATTTGAAATATATAATTTTTTGCAGTACTTGTGCAGTAATTAAACATCAATAGAAAGATATTGATGTTAAAAAAATAAGAGAAGTTTAAAAGTTTATTTTTTATCTCCAGAGCTACCGGGAAGCAAGTTCGTCTATAAAAAGCTGATATCAAAACAAACATAAAAAAACTACAAAGTTCATATTCTTTGCATTTTTATCTATTAAATACATCATAGTAAATACATAAAAAAAGGGTTATCTTAAGAGACTTATTTAAAATTTTTATCCTATCATTAAATTCTTTCAAAATATAAGAGTTTTCAAAAAATTTCTAATTTAGTATAATAAAATCATTTAACATATTACAGCAGGTGTTTAAAATAAATTCACTTAACATTACACACACTCTATGTAAAAGAGTGGTTCAAACTGACCTCTATCTTCCAGAAAATGACAAAATTATAGAAATGTTCCTAAAAATAAATTTGAAATAACAGCCATTAAAACACAATTAGGAAATACCATCTGCTCACTTCAAATATCATGATCGGAAAGAGAGAGTGAAATTGTGTATCATAATGCGATAAGATGAATTATTATAAGCTTAACGAAATGAGAAAGGATATTTAAATTAGCATTAATGATATAAAACGAAGTCGAGTTATGAAACTGAAAAGTGCTGAGCTTATGATTCCGCATAATAAGCCGACATGCCAGTCCTATTTTTAAACAAAGATGACAGTGAAATGATTAAAAATAGCAGAAAAAGACGCATTATTTGATTATTTCTTTTTTGAGAAACTTCTAATTATGTATATAATTCGTGATACAAATTTAATGAATATTTCGGGAATTCTAAAATTTATTCTAATTTCTATTCCATTTTGCATTTATCTCGCTTGCTTCACTTCTTTAAATAGCTTAGAAAACTTCAATGGTACCAATTATCCATACCTCGTTGAAATCCTCTATTCAAAGCTGACAGTCCATCGCATTTCCCTTTTATGTAATAATTCCAGAAAACAGATACAACACACTACTTAGTTTTTGACGTCTTACTTCTCAATTTTCTGTCGGCATGAAAGCTTTTTGCCATTTTATGTAGCATCTCAATACGATTTCTACAGGGATCTAACATACGCACACCTCTGGAATGGCATAAGCCATTCAGACAGAAGTTGAGCTGTCAGAAATTCCTCTTCGAAATACCTTCTATTTCGGAACATAAAAGGATAATAATTTTTTGCCTTTTTCTTTAGAAGGATGGGTTTTTTTTCTGCAAGCTTAACGGAAGAAAACTAGCTCTTTACTTTCCAGTCATGCATCTCGTATTGTCAACGTACATGTCGAGGAGATGTTTTCTTTCTTTCTTTTTTCTCCTACTAGAGACGGATTCGTGTGGAATTATTATGGCCTTCGGAGTTCTGGAGGGAATTTATTTTTCCAATTGATTTTCGGATGCGAATAGTTTTACTTTCTTTCGAACCTCATTAATGATTTTTAAGATATTCGCGTTACCAAAGTTTTTCTTTAATTCACAGAAGGAATAAATCTTCATCAGATCGTCTTCGATAAAAGGTCATTTCAGAGAAAATTAAGCTTATTTTTTCTCCTTCTTTCCAAATAGTTGGATGATAATATCTGCTTCCTTTTTAACTACCCGTTTTATCGCTAGGTATTTTCATCCCCAAAAACTAATGCCCTTCTTTTATTCCTTCCTTATATGCACAATTCTATTCCTGTGAGAGTAAAATCCTTGAAGAGTTGTGTTAAAATGATTCATAAAAGCAATGAACTTTTTTTTTTGAAAAGCCAACTCTCATTCGTCAACCATCAGGAGAGACAATAGAACAAGAGAATAAAGATATTCATATGTTAAAAATGAGAAAGACAAAGCAGCAAGCATAAGGAATTAAATCCTAAATGCTTTGGAGAAAGACATTCCTCTGGAATAACATTTGAAACCTTCAAACGAAAAGATTAGAATTTTAAAGTTAAACCTCAATTGATTATTCCAAACCTTTATTGGAACGCGATTTAGCAAACTAAATGTCCTATAAATGTTAGTACGTAGTCAAATGCATGAACAGAAATTCCTTTTCATCTTACACATTTAAAAAATGCCTAGAATTTTCTCTCATGCCAGAGTTTTATTCATTAATATTGACTGGTATTTTATTGATTAACCTAAAATAATTAGATTATAGTACTTGATACTTCATTACTATCTATGACAGATTTTGCAGTTATAAATAGGCTTACTTATGATGATGCTCTATAAAATTTTCCCTGCATTTCATACTTAGATAGAAGATTTGACATTTTTTGAAATATATATAATAGATTCAGCAAATAAAATTTATTACTGCTTTGGAAATAAGTTTCTGAGATCAAATAGAAGCAATTCGAAACGTATTTTATTCCTGATTTGTGGCTTTACAATTCATTTGCGAATTATTTTTTAAGAAAATACTTGAATAGTCATTTATTCACTTACAAAATGTAAATAAATATACAATTCTTTAAATCCCTTTTCACAAGTTCATAAGTTTTCCAAAATAAATTAAACTATTCTTGTTTTACAATTTTAAAACTTACATACCTAAAGATCAATATATATTAGTTTTATATATTTTAAATCGAATAAACAAATCAATGACTTTTTTCAAATTATTTATGTGTTCCAAAGGGATTTTTTTTAAAAAAAGTAGACAGTTTTAAATGTGAACACATTATTTTCAGAAACAATAGGCTTTTTTAAAAAAGAATATTTTTTCTGAGCATAAAGGGGAGTGAAAAAAAGGAAAATACATATTTTTTTAGTGGTTCACGAGGATTTCTGCTAAGTATCACACGGGACTTACAGAAGCAGACAATACATTGCATAAAGGCATCACATACAGAAAGCTACTCACTCATCACATTCACTTGTACAACCCCTATTTAGAGAGGGTAACATTCAAACATATCACAGATTGAACAGATAAATAATAGCCATATTTGAACCGGGGCTCTAGCCCCAGGTGCTCAGATAAAGGGGAAGACGCTTTAACCCATCTTTGCCAGGACGTCAGTAAAATACAGATGGGAGCAATACTCTTACTCATTCGCCATTGCATGCAATATTTGATACATATATGAAATTTTATATTGAGGATCACATCCTAAATATGGCCTGTTTAGCTGAATCCTTGATGTAAGAACAATATATTTATTTTCATAAATCTAAAACATTTACTTTTGAATTATAATATTCCGATACATACAGCATTCCTTTTGACAAACTGGACTCAAATTTCAAAATAAATGTATAATTTTTTCTCACACACTGTAGAATAAAAATTAATCTTCCCAGCTTATTTGTTGAGTTATCATGTTTAAATTTACAGAAAAACTAACAGATTCAATCCCTTAATATGATTTCTGAACTAGTGAGAATTTAAAATGAAGCGATTCAAAAATCTCGGTGTCTATATTTTTTTACTATTTCAATACTTTTTCTTTTTACTGCCTTTATAAAAGTAAATAAAACTATACGGCCCATATAAAAATAATAAAAATCTATATCAGTCACTTTTAACATGTTACTTTACAATTTTTTTTACTTAGCTTTGCAGCTCAGAAAATCGTTGTCACTCTTTCGAAAAAAAATCTTTTTAAAAGAAGTCTCATTTTTTTGTGGGACATTACAAGGCCTCCGAAAGATCCAAAAATGAAAGGAGGCTATGAACAGACTACTAGATCGCAAAATCTATAACGTCCTTCTGGAAATAATCTGAAGACTTTAAGGTGGAAAAAAATCTGATCCTTTATTCTGCTAACAGCTGTCAACT
Organism: Argiope argentata; assembly: GCA_026289955.1. NCBI lineage: Eukaryota > Metazoa > Arthropoda > Arachnida > Araneae > Araneidae > Argiope > Argiope argentata. Next base: position 104,349 of record JAOUZG010008446.1, read on the forward strand.
GCGTTTCCAAATACGGCTGAATAGTTTTGTGAGTAGAAGGGCGACACATTATAAGAAGGATTAACATTTTTTGGGGGGGAGGGGAGGAAATCATTATTAATGATTAATATTAAGAAGGAATTTATGCTTTTTTTTCTTCTAATTTCTTTTTAAAAGATAAAGATGACACTTAAAAATAAATTGCTTTCGATCCTTCAATTATTAAAATTATGTTTAAATGAAATTAATGAGCATTCATCTCATTTACTTGGAATATTCTACGGAACTAAGATTTATTTCAAAATATTATAAAATAGAATCTAACAATTTTAAATATGCATTTTAAAATCATTCATGATATTCATTTTGCAATTGTGTAACTTGTCAAGAAATTCACTTTCAGATCTATCATTGCAATTAGATCTATCATTAGTAGATGAAATTTTTTTTAAACTAAGGCTTCTTTTTTTAAAAAAAACATGCTTACTGTTGAGTTGTCTTTTTAATTTTAGGATCACTGCCATCATTCGTAGTTATTAACTAAGTTCTTTTTATCCTCAAAAAGAAACGTTTCATTTTGACTAGTACGCAGTGATTTTTAAAAAATTACAATAGGAACTTCTGCTTTTAATATTTAAAACCGAAATGTTGAAATTAACACTGATAACTTAAAGAGGCTTATACCAGATATCAATTAATTCTAATTAAATTGAATTTTTTAGATAAAAAAGCTTTTATTAATTATACACAATTTAAAAAATTAGTATGTGTTTTCAGTCAAGTATTTAATATATATATATATATATATATATATATATATATATATATATATTTAAATACTTTACTGGCAAAGTAGAGACACTCTGGTGAATGACGAAGGCAAAGTGAAAAGGATACATTTTGGTTTATTCTCGGCTTGGTAATGAAAGGTCATTAGTTCGAGTGAGTATTCAAATAAAAATTCGTCTGCCTGATGGCCTGATGCATATTAAATACATTCTGTTTTCTCGTTGAGTCATTCTCATCATCGGGTAATGGCTCAAAATGGTTCTCGGATGACTTTTGGAAGAAGTGCTATTCGATTGAAACAATTTAAATCAAAGGAAAGTAATAATAGAAGAATTTACAAATAATTTTAGAGACATATAAGTGTTGCACAAATAGAGTTTAAAGGTTTAATTAAAACTAATAAAACATTTTAAAATCCATTCAATTACGTGAGTTTATTTAGTTATTTAAATTTTTTTTCTCCCTAAAAATCTAATTTTCAAACAATATTTATTGTTAATATGTAAAAAAAATTATATTGATTTTAATTAAAAATAACATCAAAATACTGATTAAATTACCGATTTATTTTCTATGAATAAATAATTCTATTAATTATTTTCCATAATAATAAAGTTATCGTTTAATTATTCAAAGAAAATAAATCAATAATGAAATTATTGTTTAAATAATAGTAATAAAATTATCGTTTATGTAATAGTAATAAAAATATCAATTAATTATTCAGAGAAAATAAATCGGTAATTTATTCATAAAAGTTGTGAAATAATTATTAATTTTCAACTTGAAATTTTTGTTTATCTTCTATTCAAATAGTAATATAATTTTTTTAAACTCGTGCAAATGCATTAAAAATAACTAGTAAAGAAATCTCCAGTGAATTTTTCTACTAATGAAGTTGCTAGTGAATAACTAAAAAAACTAATAGCTATTTTTTTACTAGTGAAACTAGCATACATATTTTTTTTTACTAGTGAACTAGTAAAAAAAGGATTCCTCGACCTCTTATTTCTTTTTTATACATTAATATCATCAAAACCATGGAAACGACTTCTTACTAATATAATTTAAACCATAAAAGTCCAGTATAGATGAAAAACTAAATTTCTATAAAATATACTCTTAATTATCTTAACAGCTTAAATAATTAAAGTATCGCCAAATTACTAAAAGGATAAAAACGAACAAATCTCGAATATTTATGTGAGCGAAAACAAGCCAAAATTCTAGCTGCTTATGTCTCAAATACACGCACGAACCCGCAAACCGTATTAAAAATTCGTGAGGATAAAGAAACAGACGGGGTTGTATTTTCACATTCTTGTACGTCCATTTTAAGGCTAAACAGAGACTAATCATGTTTAAATAAAGACTTTTGTGAAACATAGGTTTACAATCATCTCTGATATTTATCCCTTGTTTCTAGTGTTGAACAAGCGTTAATACACTTGTTTTCACTGAATACTTATTTCAAAATGATTGTTGACATGCGTGATGATAATACCAAAAACGAAGACGACAGGCAGATTGCCAGGGTTCATTAATTTTTAACAAACGAAAATGAAGCGAGAAAAGCGTGTAGTAAGGCAAGATAAATAATACTCACGCACCTAAATTATGCGGGTTTTGAAGTATTTTTTTTTTCTTATACTAAAAAAATGGAAATGAGCAAATAAAGGGCTAAAAAATTCTCTTCAGAGTTTTAAATCCTCGAAAAACTATCTTTTCAGAAGAGATTAACTTCAAATTTCAGTAAACTATAAAGAAAACCATTTGTATTATTTAAACCTATAATTACATTTAAAAACATATGTTGTATCATCAATATCATCATATTGTGCAATATTTTATGCCCATAAAACAAGATTAGTACACACAATTTCACTGTACTTAAAAAATGACAATTTATCAAAAACTGTGAAAGAAAATATAGTTTCGGAACATTAACTTCCTTTCTCATAATAATGAAATATCTTAACCAAAAGAATTTAATGCTTCTGAATGATATAAATACCGTTGGCGAAACTTTACACGTTTCAAAAATCTAATATTTGTCCTAAAGAGTTAAAATTTTAATTTTTCCCTCAGATAGGCTTTAAATTAGTTGATAAAATTGTTTTCACAAAAGAATCTCAAAGAATTTATTAACTGGTTAGTAACATTTCGTGGTGAAGTACTTGTGAGTAAAATCTCTTGTGACCTAAACTTAATTAACCAATTTGGTCAAAATAATGGATTTTTAAAGGCATAGATATAAATCTAAAATAAAGGTATATAAGATGAAAAAATGTCTATAATGAATAGTTGAAGAGAAGCTGCAGGTTTCAGTGAATATCGATAATTAAAATTCTTTCATTTTCTATTTGGATTTAATGTAATATTAATACATTTATCGAAACAATTAAAGAGAGACGAAGACCAGAAAAGCTAAATCGAAAGAAGACGAAAACGTACATATTTTCATAAAATTTGTTGTGCAATATTCATTGATCTCAACAAATAATGTTCATTCATTAATGCACGACAATATAATGTGTAAAGTCCTTTTAATATGTTGTGTAAATTTGTTGTTGTTTTTTAATCTTATGGGTTTTACTTTTAAATAATCCTCACGTTTTTCTATTTTATTTAATTTTGGCCAAACATTTCATAAACATGTCGGGCAAATTCAATTAGAATGTTACAGTTTCTGCAATTGTTAACACGAGACATGAAGAGGTAAGTTTTAAAAATATATATTCAATTATTCGGAAAATTTCTTATCCAGCTTCGTTGAGTTTCCGTTATTGCCGGATAAGAGAGATTTTATAGCAGTTTGGATAATCTAGGAATTTCAAAAAGCGCAAAATTTAAATAAACCCTATTTATAGGTGATAATTGTAACACTTTCGATAAACTGCTATTTATAGTTTTTAAATATATGGAATTCACGAAATTCACTTATTCCATAGATATTCAAAGTTGCATCGTTTGACGGAAGTTACGAAATCGATATATACTACGAAATTACTAAAATATTCAGAGTTGGATCTCTATTCGTTCAGCCATAAGTAAAACTAGAATCTGCTCAACCCCAAAATTTAAAATGCATTACAAAAAAGAGAAAAAAAGAAAAATTAAAAGTCGGTCTCCGCTTTATTTGCAATTCAGATTCACATCAAAAAGAAATAGTAAAGTTTACTTGGAAAAAGCTGAATCTCTCGACAGGGCAAGCGCACAAATTCAACAACTTGAAGAGTAAATCCTTTTTCTTTTCTTTTTCCTTCTAAACTTATGACATCTCATGAATATTGGCGTCTGGGGCTTTTAAGGTTCTATTTTCAATCGAATTAGTCTTAGTTTCATGGGTAAAAGGAAAAAAGGGGACTTTTTTTTTTGGAAAAGTAAGTGTTCCTTAGAGTTTTACTTTAATTTCCTCAAACCGAAAACTCGCAATTCCCCTCCAAGTTGTTACCTTCCACCCCTTTTGTGGAAGTATTGGGCTCTCCCGGCATTGATCGTAGTTGAGGCTGAGCCTTTACATTCCTTCAGTCGGGAAAGGAGGGGCTCCTGTTGTAAAATCAGATATCCGCTACCCCGAGCCGGCTTCCATTCATAGATTTAGTCATTAGACTGGATTCGTCTCTTTTCTTTTTATTTATTTTTTTAGTCACAAAATTTTTGTAAAAAAATTTACTGAGTGCTTGTTAAATTTGGCGAAACTCTTAAACGGTGAGATTAAAAACAAATTGTCTGCACATGGTAATTATTCGTAATTACTTTCTTTCACATTTTTGTTCTCTGTGTTTAAATATTAAACAGAAAGCAGCAAATTACATATCAAATATTCACGGAAGATTATGTATTATTTGAAATCATCATTTGAATGCTTAGCTATATGATAAGATTAATATACAAATAAGCCAAATACTTTAGCAATTTAATCTTTTACAGATTTTTATTCATAACTTCACTAAGGATTATTATATATACAATGCTTATATGGGAAGTATTGAAATTCATTCTAGCTAAATCAAATATTTTCTTAGTTCAGACTATAATATGTAAACTATTTTACGAAAATAGCTTGTATGCATGAACTATCATATTTTAAAATATTTTATTCAAGGATAATGGAAGATATAGTGTAAAAGGTGACAAAAAAATCTTTTAAAAATGTGATTAATTGTTTGTATCCTAAACCTTTTTTAATCTATTAAATTTCTGACAGCAAACGTATCACAACTGCTGTTGATGAAATTTCGTGAAGAATTTTTTTAAAGTGTGAAATTTATTTTTAAATTACATTTTAGGATTTTTATTGAATTTAAAAATTTTCATGAAGTATTAATGTACTTTACATTTCCTCAAATTATTTTCACTATACGTGTCTGGTTTAAAATTTTTGTTTCCAAACAAAAATCTAGTTTCAACACAATACAAAGCACATCATTTTCAAATTAACGGCAATGAAAGCAAACAGTTAAATGACATTCTATGAGACAATTGATGCCTTTATTTTTCATTCGATCCAAGTCGATATTCGGTTTTGATTTCAAATTTCATTAGAAGAAACATGTAAAATAGCGAAAGCTTAATATTTATTTCAAAAATGCTATTTGTATGGAGATAAGAAACAATAATAGCATTTATTTGACAATAATTTCATTTACAAATTTATTTCCATTTACGGTAATAATTGAATATTTAAGTTTCTATTAGGTGCTATTTATTTATGTAAATACCTGAAAAGCACAAAAGCTAAAATTTAAAATTCAAGAAATTGAAAGAACATGTTTTGTATTAAGGATTCATAATTTCCTTTGATTGGCTTATAATAAATGATTTTGTTGCGTTTGTATTTAAGTAAATTAAATACAATTTTCCGGAGAATTTCTAAGCCATGCAACTTTCAGCTGGGAGAAAGCCAGTTAAAGAATTGCGAAAATATTTGCAGGAAAATCAGCCGTCTTACAGCATTTTCAGTCCTTATTGATTTTTTCCCAATCATATTTAATTCTTAAAAGCTATCGTTTGGCGCTGATTTTTTGCCCCACTTTATGAGTTTTTGGATTTTATTTTATTTGATTTGTATATTTTTTTGGTCGGAAGAATATCCTGATATGACATAAAAGTACTGAAAATGGCTTCCTCCAAACTATTCTCGCTTACTCTGCAATAAAAGTCTTATCCTCGCCTCCGTCCAAAATTGTGGACTTAAATAAGATATTGAATGCTTACCATGGCATTGGCATACAATAGTTGAGAAATGAATGAATTTGGCTTAAATATAGCATTTTAATTGAATCTATCGGGGTAATATGTATTTTGGATTTCTTTTTTGACTACCGTTTGGAACCAAAATTAGACATGGAACTACAGTTATAATTAAGAAATTACATATAGTATTTTATTGATATAAGTTACTGCGTTTATGAAACATTGTGTTTATACGCTTGCGAAAGTACAGACTGACAGATACATTTGGTTCGAAATCTAATTAAAATCTACATTTCAAATGCTAATCCTAAGTACCAAATTTTATTCTCGTTTTGAAGATATTGTGCTCACTTGTGCTTGAAGAAACAAGCATATTTCTTCTGAATGTATTTCGTTCAAATTTTTTTTAAAAATCTATAATTTTAGTCTAAAATTCACAATGAAATTTCATCTTTTTAGCGTTTCTCTATTGTCTTGTTCGCTGACAGACATAGTCAAAAATGTATTTTTTCGAATTCAGGGAGATTTGGAAGAGAGATTCATCAAAATCTCTAATTTGTAATGTTTGGCAACCACTATGTTCCTTTTACAAACTTTTCACTGATTTAAAACCGTTAGAAAGAATTCTTAATAATGTTTACTAATGGTACCCTTTTATTAGTATACTTAAAGGTATATATATTTTTATTTTGCATTGTTTCTACTTTTTAGGATTTAATCTATAATTCATTGTGATAAATATTACAAAATCTTAAAATCAATTTGTTAAAAATTCACCATTATCTGGAACCACTCATGTGGAATCAAAATGTAATTTGTAGATAAATTCTGTAATTACAGATAAAAAAAATATAGATAAAATTCTGTAATTATAAAGTAAATTCTGGAAATATCAAAATAGTGTATAATCATTGATAACATGCAAATATTAAAAAGCTGAAAACACATTAGTCTCAGACATTAAGATTTATCAAGAACTGATGTGAATTGCTAATCATGAAACGAAACAATTTAAATAAAATTTTGTAAAAATACTTGCAACAAGAAATAACAAATATTCCGAATTCAGTTTATTTATCATGGTATTTTCTTAGTCAATTTTTGCGAATAAAATTAATGAAAAAAGTTTCTCGTATAGTTAAATACAAAGGCATTTATAGTACACTTCCCTCTTTTCCTAAATTTCCTTCAAATTCATTTTTATTTTTGCAAATACAATTAACTTTTGATATAATTAGCTGTCAAACAGATTTTTTCAGATGTTAAACTTTTAAAATCAAATATTTCAAAAAAAAGCCTTGATTTCAAATATTTTTTATATAAAATTTTCAGCATTTCTTTTCTTTTTAATCAATATTTTAAAAATTCTAAACATAAAACTTTATAATTTTATAGAACCGTATCAACGAAGATCACCCTTTAATAAACACATTTTCGATACTGTCAGTTTAGAGAATTTATTTGAAAATTAATAAGATATAATACAATAGCTTACAAAAATCCCAAGGAATCTTTGAATGCTATTTCGTAATAAAGCAATTTAACATCTCAAAAAATACAAATAACATTGAGAAAGATTTTGAATAAGGATATATATATTCTAGTTTTCAACAGAAAAATGAAATATTTTGGCATCTTTAAGTCACTTATTCAGATCCTTAATGTCTTTTTTAGTATGTTTCAGCATAAACAAAAATTTTTAATGCAATTTTCTAAGACATTTTCCTGAAACGATAAATTTTTAGAGATATAAACTATGGAGCTGAGAAATAACCTTAGACTTGACAAATGATAGCCATGACCTTCAGCTGTATTATCTTTAAAGTCTCGAAATCATATTATGGCAATCAATTTCCGACTAAATAAAAATTGACTTTTCGAAGAAATTTATAAAAAGTTAATTAAAGATTCTTAAGGAAATTAATATAACAAACTAGAAATCTTTCATTTGACAAATATATTAAATTCAAGAATGAGAACACGATGAAAAATTGACATTTCTTTAAGATAGCTTCCAAAGTGATAGATTTTTTCACATCAAAAAATATGTGCGGTCGAAGAATTTATTACCCCCTTAACTACCCCTCCCTCCATGTTCTCTGGCAATTTCGACGGACAGGTCAACGCTCTTATGTGAGCTTTTTATGATGGGAGCATCCATCTTGCCCTTCAGCGACATCCCTTCTCGCTTCATCAGACGATATCAAGACATTTCAAACTGACTTCATTTTTATTGGTTAACTTCTCCGTATTTTCTTTATCTTAAGAACACGTCAAGACATTAAACCTATATTATTGGACACGCATGCGCATTGCAAATTCTCATTATGCGAGATATAATTTAAAAAAATAGAATGTCTTGAAGACTTCATTAATTATGTACTTATAAGTGAAGAAGATAAATGATGGCAGTTAAAATTACAGGAAAGACAAAGCATCGCAGGCAATTGACTTTAATGGATCGTCTACCAATTTGTCGAATATTTAATCAATATTCCATTTTGGGTTAATTAACAAATTAGTTTTAGAACCTCTTCGGAATAACTAATTAAAACGTTTTGTAATTAGTTTGGAATAAATGAAAAAAAATGTCTGAGTTCTGTTATTTTTATCTAGTATTAAAGATTTATAAAAAGGAATTTAAAGAAATTTAAGATGTAGGAGTAGATAATAGCCTCTAATCGTTGTTGATATTCTAATTATCCGAGACTTTTTATCTAATCCTGATTAAATAGCTAGTGTGCAAACTGTTAGGATCTAGGCATATAATTCCAGTAGTAAATATGCGTTACACGTCTAAAAGAATTATATTGCATGTTATTTTAGTTATTAAATTTACTACTGAAAAAAATAGAACATGAAATTCAATTTTTTATATTGTTCTCCAGTCATGTTATATTTTTATATTATTAGCCATGTTATATTTTTATATTATTAGCCATGTTATATTTTTACATAGTTCTCCAGTAATGTTATATTTTTACATAGTTCTCCAGTAATGTTATATTTTTATATTATTAGCCCTGTTATATTTTTATACTGTACTCCAGTCATATTTAATAAAATATTTTTTGCTTAATAACATTTTAAACAAAAAAAGCGACTGAGTTATGAAGCTTTGAATTTCATTATTTAAAAATATATCAATGGCTATCTCGAGAAAATCGACGTTTCTGATTGAATTTTCTTCCCGGAGGCAGAAATTGTGCTGGTCTAAAACCATCTAAAAATTTCAAAGCTTTGTAACTCTTTCAATTTAAATCGCAAATGATTGAATCTTTTTGTTGTTTAAAATGAGTGTCAAGTATATTTTTTTAAAAATTTAACTATTAGAACCAAGGAAATATTAAAAATTTAGGTTCAATAATTTTTTCAGCATCACATTTGTGTCTAAAAAACAAAAAAAAAGCAATTTCCATTACATTTAAAATAATTTCCAGTCAGAACTATATGCATATCTCTGATTGTTTAAAATTAGTTATCAGATTGCGCTTACAAAGAGTATCTTTTATGTAGTTTATATTCTACTATATTCAGACATTTATATCATTTTATGAAATATTCTAAACGAAATAACGAATTGGTTTTTTAAAATATTGAAAATAGAATAAAAATATCATGCATTGGGAAGTTATATAAGTAACCACAGAATCTCCAACAGATTCTTAAAAATTATTGTTGATGGATTATTTTATTTCAATATAATGCATTAGTATAAAAAAAATATCTATATCGAACAACTTATATTTGATTGGTTGTAAAATTAAAATATTTATTTTTGTTTTCGCTTTCTTCACAATAGAACATAACAATAGAACATAATAATAGAACATTTTAACCAATTTTTTGATAACTTAATACATATTTGATGCCATTTTTAATACGGAAAATTTATTGTTTGGAAAATATAGTAAATATCTAAATCCATTGTTTGAAACAGTTTAAAAACTTTTCTCGGCTTAAGCTACCATGTATAACAACTTTTAACTATTTGTAAACTTTCAACAAACTTTAACAAACTAAAATTTTCTATAAAGATCTGATAATGTTAAATTCATTGGGGTTGTTTATATTGCAGTAAATACAAAATTTTAAAATACAATATTTCAAAAATAGAAAATCGCGAAGCAACCTTCATGTTATATTATTCAATCAATTGTATATTTTTATAATATTTCAGAATAATATCAAACGAAAATAAAATGAATTTTTTGAAATATTTTCATAGCTTATAATTCCTTTTAATGGTTCAGCTTAAAATTCAGAATTTAATTTTGCCTCTAAATTCTATCCTTCTGGAGGGGAGTGGGTAGCTTAATTTTGGTGATCAGAAATTACAATACAAGCAAGCAGGTTCTAGCGTCACTGGAGTGTACAATAACGGTGGTGTTGCTATTAACGAGGCCATTGTCGATAGCGAATCGTATCACTTTTGGGGGTATCTGCACGAGCTGCTCACAATGAGTATTATTATGTGTCCACCATGCAACCTGGAATTACTAGAGCAGCTGCTTAGTGAATCGATTCAATTCCAATCAACCTGAATGCCAAAGAAGAGGGAGTAATTTCTTTATGATTACATTTAAGGGCTCATGTTATTTCAAAGGAATCCTCAAAATATTCATATTATTATAAAAGATGTAGAATGAACAAATTTGGTTTATTAATGTCTCTAGAGATATTCGGTTGGCAAGAAAGTAATGTTGGTTTGCACCAGTAGTTAGCGTTATGTTTCTTTCATTATTCTTTTGTCAGTGCTAGATTTTATTTTCTTCTAAGTTTTGGTAGTTGATAAATTTAGGTCGCTATAGAAACCAATTTTGTGTAATTTTGTTTACAACTGTCATTTTTAACATGGAATGCAAAAATAAGCCTTTTCGACACCTTTCATAAAGGCGAGAAAGCGTCTGAGGCTCATAAAGAGATATGTGAAGTTTATGGTGTTGATTGTTTAACAGAACTCACTTGTCTGAATTGGTTAAAAAAATTTCATTCTTGAGATTTCTTACTGAAAGATGACCTGTTCGACCTTCTGAAGTTGATGAAGACAAAATGAAAGCGATAATTGAATCGAATTGTCATATAACTGTGCTAGATATTGCAAAACAGTTAAATGTATCACATGCAACAATTGAAAATCATATAAGACGTCTTGGACTTGTTAAGAAGATCGATATTTGGGTCCCGCACGAATTGAAAGAAATTCACCTAAAACTGAATCAATGTTTGTGATACGCATTTCAAACGAAATGCAATCGACCCTTAATTAATTTTGTATACAGTTTTAATATAATAATTAACCTTGTAAAGCTTGTAAAAAGAAATATGTATTCAGTTTTTAACTTCATCAAATAAGATTGAATTATATTTAGATAGTTCTTATATTATTACACTCAAATACAATGTTTTCACTCAATTGATAAGCATGAATTCTCCTCCACATCTTTTTTATCCGTACCATATCTATTGATGCATATCATCTTATTAAGTTAAAATAGAAAATACTAATATAGCAGAAAATAAAATATATATATTTATATTTTCCCTATCAGAGGAATAAAATAATAAAGTAAAATCCATCATAATAAGATATTCAATCTTTTGAAGAATTTTGAATTACACTTTCCAAAAGGAAATTTTATTCCTTTGATTTCTAGCTGAAAAAAAAATTCAGATATATTTTGCATTTAAGGTAGATTTTTTGTTTATACCTAAAAGCAAAACAAATGGATATAAAAACTTTCGAATAAAATTTGTATGATTTGAAATCAATTTATTTATTAAAATCTGTTTCTTTAAATCCAATTTTCACTTATAGATCATTTTAAACTATTAAGTGTCTCTTCAATACTATTTTAACTATATAATTTATTTTACACGAAAAGAATTTTTTAAAGATACTTAGTATATTTTGAAATCGACCAGATGTGTTTGTTCCAAGTCTAAAATATTTTCACCATATAATTTTTTTTCAATTCATTGCTACATTTTTATGTAACAAACTTCTGCGAAAATAAACGGTGAACATTAATGATGTTTTACTCATTTTTTATTTCGTTTTCTTTTCTATGGATATTACTTACAATTTAAAAAAATATTTTACAAAATATTATGTATCAGATATATGCATATTATGTTCCGCATGCAATGGCGATTATTTTGCTCTAAGATAATCATTTTCAGAATTATTTTAAAGGAAATTATCTGTATTTTCTCGGATGATGAAAATGTATTTTTTCATTTAACTACATTCATACATTCAAGGATGCCAATTATAGAAGCTTGTTATTTTTTTACTCATTCAAATGCCTGAATGATCATTTAAATTCTTATAACATACAAAAATGTTCCTTTCTTTGCAAAAATTATTTCGATGAAAGTTTCATATATTTCCCTCATATCTCTTTTTAGTCTGAAAAATATGGTAAATTACTTAAGCTTTTATGACCATTATTCTAATCTTAAAGTGGTAAGATTAAATTTAGAAATCGCAGTATTACAAGAATTTCTGCAATTAATATCTATTTTTACATTATTAATGATCTCATAAAATATTGCACGCTATGTTGCTAGCATGAGAAATACAGATGATTAAGGTGAGAAACCTTTAACAGATAATTATCTCTAACAAATAAATACTTATTACAAGTTTTCACAATGATTCATTTTAGTACCATTATCCCCAATAAACCGTCGAGAAACATAATGAAACTCTTTCTCGAAATTTCGGATGTAACTTGTGAAGGAACCAAATACAAGATCTTTAAAATTATTTGCCTCAAGAATTAAATAACTACCAGAAGAATAAATTTGAGGATCCTTATGTATTTAATTTAACAGCTTGAATGAAAAATGAACTAATTAATCTCGTCAAATATAAGGACATATTTATCTACATAGTTTTAGCATTATGAGCTGTTTAACCCTGGTTAAATATAAACAAGCTGATGTTTAAAAATCATTCTTTAAAATCTTAAGTTCAGAGCTTAGTTAGGGTTGCCATTAAAAGGCTGTTGAAGATGTTTTGGACTGCCACGGGATCAGGCATTAATATGTCTATTTAATCTAAGACTACTAATAAGTTTTACCTATTAATATGCTTACACTTTTAGACATATTGTCTTTTAATACTTATGCACAGTAATACTTTCCTATTATATATTGAAACAAAAAGTATTATGTAATCCCTTTCCGGAATGTCTTACCCCATTAAAGGTTTCATTTTTTCAAACGTAGGCATTAAAAAATCATTTATGAAAATACCATATGAATCTTCTGCCATTTTTATCCTCTTTAATTGCAGTTAATTGTTCCCAAGATCTATTGCTATCTCGGGCTCGAGAGTCTAAAATAAATCATATTTGATCCGGGATCGAGAGTCTAAAAGAAATCATATTTGATCCGGGATCGAGAGTCTAAAA
>JAOUZG010008446.1:122138-197984 GCA_026289955.1 Argiope argentata
ATATATATATATATATATATATATATATATATATATATATATATATACGTGTGTATGTAATAATATTTTAAACTCGCAATTTAAATTCAAACTAAGCTCTTAATTTTCAATTTAAGATGGCCATAGTAACTTCATTCTAAAATATTCTCTTATTTCCTGATCCATTCCACTTGTTCTAGTTAACTAATTCAACAGAAACTTTGTAAATTTGCTGAATCAGCTAAACGCCGGCTACTTTCCCACACTCCAAGTGTAGGGACAGAAATTAGCCAGCTTAGCGAATTCCGTTAAAAGATCCCTTGCACGAGCTATACATGTGATTCCTATTAAAATCTAAAGGTATAAATTCAGAGAGACAAACATTTAATCGGCTTTTTCGTCAATTTGTTTTGTGTTGTGCGCGTCGCTTTTGCTTGTAGATAATGCCAGCTTCCCGTGATGGAATGAAACGAACTTAAAAATTCAACCTGTCTTCTGCCATGATTTCAGCCACAACCACTATCTGCTTTTAACAAATAATTTAAAGGCTTTATTACATTATATATAACTTTATTTTGTTTCTTTAACGATCCTAAAAAATTATCTCTACCTAGAACATTTCTTTTACTTTTTTCAGCCACGGTTGTTTATATCATATAAGTGATTGCAAAAATGCTTAAAAAAAGTTGAGAATAAAAAGTCCTCATTAAAAATCAATTTCAACGAAGTTAATTAAAACTCTTTTGTTGTCATTTCTCTCCCCACGCTCACATGCCAAAACAGCAAGTGGCAGGTCTACTCACGGCGTCAAAATTAAGTTCCACGAGATACAAGTATGCGAGAGATATTTAGTGAAATCGGGTTTCGAACTGAAGTTTCCGATACAGAACCCTTGCCATCAGGTCTTCGCTGCCTCAGGCATTTAATGATTCATGATTTAAGGGATGGAAATAGGTATCGCTGGAGGGAAGTTGGGTCGGTATTCATGCTTATAATTTTAAAAGAATTTCTATAAATATTTGATTAAAGCATTTTTTTCTCTCTAAAAATTTATTCTTTTATTCCGGGACTCTTCCTTTTTATATGTTGTGAATTAAGAACAGTCTATGACGATATTTTTTTTAAAAAAAGTTCCTACCTGATCCTTTATTTTATTGAATTCATTTAATTATATCTGAACTCTCTTCAGAGGTTCTTCTTGTTTCCTATAACGAATCTTTATAAATGACTCTTTTAAAATTAATGGAATTTCTGGTAATTTCTTGATAAAATATACAGTTAATAGGAACAACCTTGTCAGATTTTTTAAATTTCTTGCAATTGATTTAAAACTAGAAATTGTTTTAAAAAATTTCAAACCATCATACACCATAAGCATCTATAATTTGTTTTATATTCTGTAGAAATATGACGAAGGCAAAAATTCACAGTAATAGGAGCATTTTTGACAAAGCCAATCGAAATCCTTTCTAAAACATAAAAAAAGCAAGAATGCTTTAGTATTAACTCTAAGAAAGAAATATATACAAAATTATTCAAAATATATAAAGTGACTTGATTAAAATTCACAAACCTTAATATCTAAAATATTTAAAATAGCATAAGATATAGGAAATTTCCTACGATCTTCATCATAAAGAGGGTCATTTATGTGCATGATATTTTGTGTATTCAGCGAAGCTTTACAATGTAAGTTGGGAAGTAAAAGGACTTCTTTTTTCATTCGTACGTAGATATGATATCTCAAACTCTTTCCTGCATACAATTGAATGAGTTCATCAACAAAACGCTTGATACTCTTTTCTCCAAAACACTTTACAGCAACAAACATTCCAAACTTGGACAGTACCTACGGTTCTTCAAAAATAATCTACTAGGTTATGTCGACCTGCAACATTTCATCATATTCATCAGATGTGTCAGGTAAAGACAATGCACAACCTTATTCATCTCTGGTATTTTGGTTATTCGCCTCATAATTCTTCCATTTACAAGACCCACCACCACTAAATTGATTTTCGATAGTTGGAAGGAATTTATCTTTTCCCATTAACTACATAATTGAGGAATAATCCTTCTCATAGAATCTAAAACTAATCTTTAACGTGAACCATAGATAAAGACCGCAAAAGGCATTTCCCAGTTTGTACATGTAAGAACTTTTTCAAGGGTGTCATCTTCCTCAATGCTGTTTGTAAAATATGGCGTCTTGTTTTTTTCGAATGAAGACATTTCTTTTATTCTTAATGATTCATCAAAGATTATAATAGCTTCCAAATATTTTTCCACTGATTATTTATATATTAACCACAGTTAGAGACAGCAAATCGCATCATTGTCTGAGCTTCATTTTCATACCTACGACTTCTCTACTTAGTCATCATGCGTTTGAAATACAGAAAAACGTGATTTGAAAAAAATAATCAATAATGTGAAAGATAAAATTCTTAACTGGCAAATTTTCTCCACTTTTACTTAGATTTATCTAAATAAAAATATAAAATACATTTCAAATCTAAATATAGTTTTGAAATGGAGTTATAAGCTAATTTGAACAAGTAGGTCTATTTTCGCGCTCATAAGTGTATGTTAATAGAAATAAATTTCAACTAAATTTAATCCCATGATAAATGCTTCTCATTGTCTTTAAAATAAGAAGGGACTATGTGTATTCTGTTCACTGTCCCAGTATTTCTACACCAATAAAATTTTCATTTAAAAAATTGCATTAAATATAGAGTTTATAATTTTTTTTTATGTTTATTTTGCAGATCTGTGATAGATAATGTTTAGTTGACCAGAGCTTATAGGAATAGAAAACCTCATTTTCCCCTGAAATTTCAAGTGAATGTGGTTTTACTTCCGCAACTTTAAATAAAGTCTACAGGTAAGAAATTCTTAGTAATACAATAATATGTTTGTTTTACTTCTAGGTAAGCTTTTAATAAGCAGTCATTTTTTTTACTTTGCAAAATATACTCAAAGGTTTTATTTCGCAAGATAAATAAAGGACTTTCCAGAAAATTTCTAAAGTGTTGAAAAAGTATACAATGTGTGAAGTTATGACATTTTTTTATTTCATTTCAAATATGAAGCGTAAAAATTGTTGATTCAGTTCATCCTGGAAATCTTTTTCTCGGAATAAAAATCTCCTAAAGAGATTTCAACGAATTTCTAAAAGCTGAAAGATTGTTGTTCCCAAACAGTGTGTGCAATTAAATATTTGTTTTTCGTTGGTGAAAAATAAAGATTGGTATAGATTCTAGTAATCCCTTAAAGTCATGAAATTTTTCTTTTATCAATCTATTTTAGAACTTAAGAAACAATATTGTAATCGACTTTGAATTTCAATTTGAACTCCAAACCCCTTCCAAATTTTCTGCTTATTAGTAGAACATTATAAAGTATAATTATAAATAGATAATTATACTTTATAAAAAATCCTAACTTCTTAATTAATTTTTTCACGAAACTAAAAAATTTGCCTTATAAGTAGATGATACATGATGTGTAATGGAAATTCAATATAACTTAATTGTCATTTAGTAATGTAGAATTCAGCTTTGAAATTCTCACTTAATAGTTCAAAAAAAGGTAACATTTTCTTTAAATAATAGAATGAACTTCAGTTGTGTTATTTTCTACTTTGTTGCTCGGAACCGCACAGTGGAGGGTCAGTGTTGTGGGTCATGTTAAACGTACATAGACAGACACTAAATTTGTAAAGAGAAGATAAATTCCTGAATGGCGACTTCATTACCGCCATACTGGTGCATTGTCAGCTGAGGTCAAAATCTGTGCAAGGCTAGACGAAAACACACGGAATCATTTCTCATTGAATAAGGAACTCCAAATGATAAGATAAACCAAGCTTATAATTTGAATAGATGGTTCGCATAAAATATGATCATAATGCCCTAAATGTGAAAATGGGTTATAACTAACTTCAATTTTGAGTTACAGAATGTTTTTTTAACTAAAGTTTTTGCTTGGTTATGCAATGTAAACATATACGAAAACATATACTTCTTATTTTTAAGAATATTATAATCTTAAAATTTTCAAATTTTCTTTATTTAATGTCTATGTATGTGAGCTTAAAATGAAGTAAATCATATTCTTTCTTACCCCATTAATGCATCTATAATTATAATAAATAAATGAATAAATAAATACGAATAATAGTTTTTGAAGACTGTTTACAGTTGTTACTTCAAATTAGACATTATCCCTTGTAGTACACGTATATTGTAAAATATTGTACGATATTAAACAATATTCACAATATTTTATAATATTTTATACCATAATATGGCATTAAATTGTACAGTAATGAGCAATCTTCATTGATACCTTTGATTATGATAAAAAAATTAGAATAATAAATCGCGTACTGTTGATAAGAGAAAGGTTATTTCAATTTTGAGCAGATTCTCAGAATAATTAATGGAAGTATAAATGTTTCAAATAAAACTAATTCAAAATGAAAATGTTAATCTAATTTGAAACTTTTCTAATTTTTGTTGGTCTTAGTTAAAACCGATATTGTAGTTTCATTTTTGGAATTTTTCGTGTTAATCTCATGAACAAGAAATCTATCTGGTAGAAGTTTGAAATTAATCAGTTAACATGTAAGTAACTTAAAGTCACCTAATTTCGAATTAAAATATTTCGTCATACTTGGTAAACAGGTTAAAACACCTTTTGAAATAATTATAGTTTGTTCAAAAAATTTTATATATATATGATCAATAATGTTAAAAAGCACTTTTGTTCTAACATTAATAAATACACTTTACAGTTTTAAAAACAAAAATAAAAAAATATTTTTCAATAATTTTTTTATCAACGAAATGTATAGAAATGAGTGGGATGGATTTCCTTCTCAAAAATGGAAATATATTCTAAAAGCTGAATATTAGTATATTGCTATGAGCTCAAATTTTCACTTATGGTATTTTCGATTTTTCGAACTTTTTTTTCCCATTTAACTATTTTTTAGAACATTTAACAGATGGTAAACTAAAACAGCTGTACGCAGAAAGAAAAAAACTAAGAATGGAATATTGACAATCTTTTTTCTTGAAATAAGGCCTGATTGTCCTATTCCTTTTCCAGATAATGCTAACGTTTGCTTTTCCTCGCTATGTGTAATCAGCCAAACTCTATAGACAAATCGCACCTGCTTCTTTGGAGAACTGTCTATGGAGACTCAGAAATGTTCAGACAATAGAGCTTTGGGGAAATAAATTCAGCTAAATTTCTTTGAACCTTTTTCTCTTTTATACTAAACCCCGTTTTTCATGGGCATTTACATCTTTTCTTTGAGAATTTTTCAAGCGAAAAGGAAATAAAAATCCTACTCTATTCTTTGTATTTCGAAAAAAAAAATGCAGATCTCATTCTTGATATATTTTGCCAACGTTGCAATGCCCAGTTTTGTTATTTTCATCCTTTTAGTTTTTGTGTTTTTAAATTTATTATTAACTATTTAACTTGACTTTATTATTATATTGTATTAATTTTTTAAAAAGTGTTTTCATTGTACTCAAGAAAGTTTCAATACAAATATTATAATGGAACAGAGACAGGTACTTAATTTATTAATTTTAAAATTCGAGAATAATATTTTTCTGGTTACTTACAATCATTTACATTGATTTATGCAACTATTGTTAAAGAATAAAAATCGTACAATATAAAATAAAATGGAAACATTTTTTATACATACATGAATGAATTTCATCACTTAGAAAGCAGAAATGATTTCAAAATTTAATTTAAAAACAAATAAAGTGAATAATTAAAATATACAACTTAGTAACTTTCATGAAATTAAATCTCTAACAAATTAAATCTATTAAATTAAAGATCATCAAATTTAAACTTCAAAGCAGTTCATTCATTTGGAATTTAATTTTTAATGCTCTAATTATTTCCAGAATCAAGAGATTTATGATTAAAATGAAACTTTGCGTGATAAACTTGCAAAATCTTTGTCAGTTGTATTTGGAAAGGCAAATTCCCAGATGGATATTGTGTTCTCAATTGCCTGAATAAAATAAACTTTGAAAAGTACATTTCTTTTCGTTTACATTACAAATCTTTACATATTTTTCAAAACAATTTTTCAAGATATGTTTATCTTTGCATGAATTATATTTATTTTGCAGATTGGAAAACAGTTGTAGCGCAAAAACATTCAAAAAGGAGTAAAAAATGAAAGAAATACACCTTTGAAAAGCTTTAGTTCTGTAAAATGTTTTTTTCATCTCCTTTCTCTCTTGTTAACATTAGATATGGATAATGTAGTAACTTATTGTATTTTTATTTCTAGCCATACGGGTCGCAGCTTTAATTCAAAATAAATATTACTAGTTTTTTTTTCCTATTTCGATATTTGACGTTCGTAAAATTTCCCCTTTTTAAAATATATTTTCATTTTCTTTCTTCTAAAAAAAGCAAAAAGAAACGTTTCAAACGTTAATGGATTGTGTTCCTTTTAAAACCAAGCTTTTTTTTACCTTTTTAATTTTTAAAAGCATTGTACTGAAAAAAATGTTTCGAAGCATAAAAGTAAACTAAAAATGATGAGAAAAATGCATTTTCTATCTATATTTAAAATTAGATAATACCATTTTAGAATCGTTTAATAAATTATGAAGTAAAATAAAAGTTTATTATCTTTTCGTTGAAAGTACTTTTAATAAGCTTTTTGATCTGATGGATTTTATTGAACTTGTTTATTTAATTACATAAATTCAAATAGTCTAAAAATATTTAGCACATTACAATAAAATAATTAAAAACTATCTATCATAGTGTATCTGCAGCGAAACTTAGTAGCAATTACAATTTAAAAACAGTTTCTTCTTTTTTTCCCGTATTGCATCAAAATTCACTTATTTTATTGTAATAAGGATTTTTTTAGCTTTCATCAGATGACAACAAGTATTTTATTGCTGTCATATCAGAAAAATTTCAAAAATTATATTTCAAAATTCAACCACATAAATAGTAAAGGTATTTATTCTAAATATATTTCCATTCAGTGTTACAAGTTTCATATTAGACTTGCTGACATAATGGCGCTTTTTGAGATGAAAATATGTTCACATCTTATATAAATACAATGTTAGATGAGTAAATGTCATGAAATCTTTCTTATGTTTCAGTATTTGTACTCAGATTCTTATGGCATAGCTGAAGGTATTGTATTTACATATAAAATAATATATAAATGAATTTACGGCTATGTCAGTTATTATTAAAGACAAAATAAATTGCAATTTCTTTATTTTTCATGTAAAGTGTTTTTAAAAAATAGATAAATGCACGAAAATAGTATTACAAAAGGTCAAGCACTGAATAAAATAAATACTGAATTATATATACTAATTTTTATGTAAGAATAGCTTCTAATTTCAGAATAAATATTTAAGGAATTTTATCAAGTAATTGAAAGGTTGATGGTAAATTAAAGTGTTAATTAAATGTATGTGAAAAGTAAGCTTCTTAAATAAAAAAATAAGTAAAAAATGAAGAAATTAATATTTTTATCAGTTGCATTAAAGATATCATTTAGAAAATAAGTTAAATTGTACAATTGATTTAATAATCTGAAATTGATTATTTTCTCATTTCAATCAACTAACATTCTAACAAACTATTTTGAGGATGCTTTCGAGTTCCTAAATAAAAGTTGTCATATAATAAAGCTCAGTTTGACTCAATTAATTTCACAGTATTCTCTTGCAAAAGATAGCAGAATTTTAAATACATAATATCGATTAGTCAGAATTTTTTAAAAATATATGCACAAATGAATGCACATTGTAGAGCTATTGATAGAAATTGCAGATGATTTAACATTTTTTCTCATAAAATTTTGATGGAAAAAAACTATCAAAATTAATATCAATCATGTATTGTCCCTGGGACACATAAATGTTAGAGATAAGTGAATACAAATTTTCAGAACCACCTTACCTAACGTTCAAGTAGCAAACTTAAATTCGATTAAAAAATTTCATCTTGACAAGTATGAAACAATTTGAACTGTAAAAAGTGTTTAAAAATAAACTTTATTGATGATAGAGAAAAAAATTTATTACATTTGTTAAATTTTCATTAGAGTTCCCCCCCCCCTAAATTTTATATCTATTTCAATTGGTAAATATTTAGACAGAAGTTCAGGTTATTAAAGGTCATAATGATCCATTAAGATAACCGCTTTAAGGAGCTTCACCTGCACTAGAAATTGCAACTTCTGAATGCGAGTCTCGCCTCGTTTTCATGGATCTTAGAAATTATTCAGAATCCTTCTTCATCTGACTTTGGTTTTTTCTATTAACACTCATTCAGCTCCTACTATTAGCAGACACTCTTCCTATATATATAATATTTTTTTCTTTATGTTTGGTGCCTTTAAAATTAAGTATTGTTAATTTATCAATTTTTCGGATTCGTTTTGAAGTTCTTTCGAAATAAAATAATACAGAATAAAGAAAATTAAAAATTTCTTATCTGTATTGCATTACCCCAACTGGAATAAAAAATTCATGCATTTTGCATTGCCTCAATTGGCGATGAATCCTCAATTGGCGTTGGAAATTCAACTCTAGCATAATTTTTTTTATCATCCTGGTTAGTAGGGCCTGGTAGTAGGACGTTTTCACCTATTACTTGTCGATTTTTTTACGTGTTAATTCTATGATTAAAATTCTATTCTACAGTTTGAGACTAACACTTAAAATATACGTAGATAGACCATTTTAAAATAAATCACACATATATGCTTTTTTACAACTTTTTAACTACAGATGTGACAAATTATAACCAAATTATGTCAAACCTTCCAGACACAAATTGGATATAAATAAGTCATCATCAGACATAACGTGAATAAACTATAAATTTAGTCAACTGGTAATGAGTTATTGTCCATTGGAAGTCCAGAAAAGCGTTTCAGTTAATTGTTTTACGTGCTTAATGTAATTGCCGTGTCTTATGCCAGTTGATTGTGAGTGTATTTATTTGTTAATGAAGTTATTTTAGTAATATTTCAAAATCCGGTAAATTTAATCTTTGTTAATACTTACTAAATCCCAAAAATCATTCAGGTGATCATAGGCCAATTCAAAAAGTTTTAATATGCATTATCTATTTAATAAAGAAGGGACATCATTAAATCTTGATTACACAAATCTTCAAAAAATTAAACTGATAAATAGCATTGTTTTCAAAATATAAACAAAATTAGACATTTTTACGTTTATAATATTCTAATGTTTAGTTTAAGATCCAGTGTATAACCGTCACCAATATACAAAACCGATTTTTCTAAATATATATATATAATATATATATATTCTCTAATCGGTTGATATGATTAATACTTAATTTATTACAATGGTCAATTCTTACGCTTCGTGTGATATCGTTTTTCAAAATTCATTCCTAATGAGAAATGATCTATTTGCTATCAACTACATAATTTCTAGCTACTATCTTTATTATTAACAGACCCTTTTCCATTCTTTTTCTCATCCTGATCGTTCAACATCAACACACAGGTCCTTTATATATCTTCTGTTTCCCGAATTTACCTCTCAGATTCTTAATTATCGTCGACAGGTAATCAGCACACCTCTGTTGTATCATATTAAGAGCAGTTGATGAAATATCCGAAAGAGGCGCCAAATATTGTCCCCAAAACAACTATCTTTCCCTCTTTCGTAATTACTCTAACGTCATGGAGGATTTATTCTTCAGCCTCGGATGAAAATGAGTTCTTGGATGAGAATTCCTCCTCTTTCAATCTCGCAATATTCTTCTTTCAACAACTTGAAGTCGCACATTATCCAGCCGTAACCATGGCAGTACTCACCGCAAAAGAATCTTTAGACAGCGGCCTCATTCCCCCCACTTAATTTTGGGTTTTAAGTGAAAATGTTCTTGGCTGTTTAATAAAAAATCTTTTAGCCTGACTTAAAGTGGGAGGAAAGTGATTCGATGTCTCGTTTGGGTCACACAATGCCAAGTCGGTTAGAGACTCAATTTGAGAAACTCGGCTTAAATAAAGGAAATGCTGAGAGTTGCCTGAGATAGTGACTGAGAAAATTATTATATTTCTTTTTATTATTATATCATTTATTTCTTTTAATTTGTCACACTCATTTCTTAAACCAACTTTAGCTAACTTTGGGGAATCAACAGAAAAACCTCTCAATTGTTTATAAAATTCTTCAAAAACTGATTTTAAAAGGATAGTATAAGGACTCATTGTCTGTTTACAGCAGCTGTCAAAAAGGTTTAAGATAAAATTTGAAATAGCTTAAATAAAATAAAGTGGTTGAGAAAATTACTATAATTTGTTTAATTTTTCTTATAATTACTTAATCTATTTTTTTAATTTGAGATTTAAAAAAGGCCTGATTGCTCTGAGGTACTAATTGAAATACATTTTTATTTAAAAAATAAAGTAAAGTAAATGTCCGGTTTACTTTTACGTTAAAAATTTCCCTCCCTTAAATTTACATTATGCAAACTCAAACAAAGGGTTTAATAAAACTGATTAAAAAATTGAATTTTCTTTAAGGTCCCCCTTTTTTTTTAATCTTATATGCTTCCAAAAAATATCAAGAAAAATCACTGAGCAAATAACGAAAAAACCCAAAGAAGTAAAAGACTATTTCTGCTTTAATATGACTTTGCTTTCTGCAAATATTCTTCAAATGGTTCAGTTATTTGTTTAATGAAATTGAATTTTACAAATTTAGGTTCATTGTTTCGCCTTTTATTCTTTAAACCTAAGCTATTGAAATTTTCCAAACTCTTTATTTTAACTAAGTTACTCGAGAAAAAATAATTAATATCAAATAATAAAAATAAAATTATGAAAATTAAATTTAATGTAATAGATTTTTGGTACATTTTAATAAAAACTCATTAAATCAAAATAATTACTTAAGTGTTTTTACTTACTAGCATTGATGAATGTGACAGAAATATGAAAGTAAGTACAGAATTATGTAAATTCCATGACGCATTAATTTCCTGAATTCATTCGTGGTCACAGTTATCCTTGATGTTATTATACAAATTACATCAGAGACATTAAGAATAAAACGGTAAAGCAGAAAATTTATCTGCTCCATGTTCACTGAATGAGAACTTCTGCTTGATTGTACCACAAGTGGGAGTTTATGAATAATGGTGAGACATACATACTCAAATCATACAAGTTACAGATCCTTTTGTTAATTGTTGACACTTGTGGCAATATCAAGCAAAAGTTCTCATTCAGCGAACATAGAGCAGATAAACTTTCTGCTTTACCGTTTTATTCTTAATGTCTCTGATGTAATTTGTATAATAACATCAAGGATAATTGTGACCACGAATGAATTCAGGAAATTAATGCGTCATGGAATTTACATAATTCTGTACTTACTTTCATATATCTGTCACATTATTCAATAAACTTCAATAAACTCTCTGTATAAACTCAAGTCTTTGTGTAATGCTTTGAGTTTATACAGTGAAGTTGTATACAATTATAACTGAGTTTATAAGAGAGTTTGGCCTTCACTCAGAATAAAACATTGAAGTTAAAACACGGAATTAAAACATGATTAATCCAAATTGTTTATTTATTTTCTAATCAAGGTAAGGGTTACATTTAAGTTTATTTTCATATTTAAGATAATTAAGCAAGAGATTTAACTCAATTTTCCGTGATTTAACTTAAAAAATTAAGTATTTTAAAAAGTAAAATTTCTTGTAAATTATTGATAAACATTAAAAGTATCTGTAAATTATGTAAAGCTTTAAAAAACATTCAGGAACAGGGAATAAATAAGGTTGTTTTTCTCATGCCATGTATACAGAGTGTTTATAAAATTATGGGGAAAGCAATAAAAATAGGCCAGACAAGCAAGAACTTATTTTTGCAATAGATCATGCAGTCTCAAACGAAAAGGTCAGCCGATATAGGAAGCACTTTGTTAATGAATTAAAGTGTGATTATGGAAGTTTTCCGTAGATATGTGATGTTCATTATCATTTACTATTGTACTTTGAACGCATGGGGAAAATTTACGAAACAACATAAAGTGTGTTGTACTTCTACTGCTTCTCTGTTTTCCCATTATGTTTAGTCTCTAACTAGCATCGGTGTTTTTCAACTGCAGAGACCGTTTCAAAGTCATTTACATCTTTTTTTTATTGTGAATATTACATTTGATAAAAAAAATAAACTGCTCCCATTTTAATTATGATAAATTTTTCCACTACAACCGTAACTGCGAGATTTTAAAATTGCTATTTTTTACCTCATTCTGAAACATATACCTTAATATACCAGCCGCCAGAGATACATTTCGTTTCTTTAAATGTTATGGGCACCAGGAAATAATATGCATACAGATTTATTTTGTAATTAAATGCAATTCTCTGATAAAGAGACTATTTAGCCTTTACTTTTTGCTATAGCCGGGTTGTCTGGTGGTAAAGTCTAGGTTTCGGAACATAAGGGTTTCAAGTTTGGACCCGATTCCACCGAAGAAACGTCGTATATTCGGGTGTGGCACACGTTCAATTCGTTGGGGCCAAACTTCCTCCCTGTGGTGTGGTATAGAAGCTTGGAGATATGGGTGCCAGCTCATGTGTTATCCTTGTGATCTGACCATGGTTCAAAATTGCGAAGTCCATCCCCAAAATAGTCCTAGTGTTGCTATAAAACCGCGCGTTACTATAACTAAATTAAAACTTTTTAACCCACAATGTTCGAGTATAGCAATGATTTCTTTGTGTACTCGACCTCCATTTAAAATTTGTTTCCCAATTTTAGAATCATTTGGCAAACCACAACTAGAATTGATATTCCATGCATTATTGCGTCAGAATAAATTTGAAAATTTTAATATTAGTAGAATATATGGAAATATAATATGAAGGGATAAAATAAATTCATGAAATGAATTTGCTGTATAATTGAACCCAGAGAAATCAACGTAATAATTATACTACGTTAATTTTAACAAATTTAGAAAATGTAAAATGAGATCGAAACGAAACGAATTTTTATTTCACAGAAATGGATATAAAACAATGTTTTATTTCGCGAATAAAGTGAATCAATTCACTTGGTCAAAGTCACAAAATAAAAGTAATGATAATATAACGTGTATTAGGTTGTTGTCGAAAGTTGTGGATTGGTGTAAACTATAACTACGAGTTATGTGCACGCTGGATTGAAAAATGAAATTCATAAGGTTATAACACGAGCAAGAATTGACTCCGATATAAATCACTGAAAAAAAAATGTGAACTAATCTAATTGAATCGACTCCAATATAAGTCACTAAAATAAGTCTTGTAAACTAATACAATTGAATTGACTCCGATATCAGTCACTAAAAGAAATATTTTAAACTTGTCAAATTGAATTGACACCGACATAAGTCTCTGAAAGAAATCTTGTAAACTAATCTAATTGTATTGACTCCGATATAAATCAAAGAAAAAAACTTTTATATACTAATCTAATATTCAATTATTCAATTAAATTTTGAGATGACTTTGGAAGATCCAAGAGCTATTATTTTGAAACGCCATATAAATAAATAATGCTGTGCGTCCAGGTAATAAGACTGAATCTTTCATAGCCCACTGGTGTCCAAATATCTTTTGAATAGATTCTTGGATTTTAAACTAAAAATAAGAATGAATTGACATCAATGAAAATCATTGAGCAGGAACTGCTCGGAAATTGTAAACTAATATAATATTCAATAAAATTCAGAAAAAGGTTTGGAAATTCCAAGTCTCCATCTACAAAGGCCATATAGACGCAGAAAGAAAAATGTTCAGGTTACAAGATTGCATTACTCACACCTCATTGGTGTCGTAACATACTCTTCTGAAAAGATTTTTTTGCATCTTCTGTTCCTTTACTGAAAGTAAGCCAAAATGAAAGCAAAACGGAAGCAAAAAAAGCATACTCTTCGCTTTTATTAAAAGATCTTTACAGAGATAAATGGCAAATCTTCAGATTTCCACCATAATTTTTTTTCTGAAACTTACCGTTAGAAAATAGACGATGAAAAAGATTTGGATCCAATCCAATTGAGATAAGGACGAAACTTTTCAAGTCGCGAAAGATGACGAGTTTCAATGATCATCCATCGGACTCAGGAAATCGTTGCTCCTCTTACGGTCCCAGCATGCTTTAATTATTTCCCTAGGAGCTACAAAACACGAGTGATGTATATAAGTACGGGAAAACACCCCCCCCCCTCCTTCAAGTATTCCGATGCTCAATCTGTTAATGGAAAAAACAGTTTCCTTCGGAGGAATTGTTCAATAAAGTGATAAGTAAAAAATGAATGTTCGATCGATAGATGCTGCTAGAAAGCGATAATTTTTCGTCGTTGTCTTCATTTTTTTTTATTCTGCCAGCGCTCATTTGTACGAAACAATTGATAGAAAAGGAGAAGAACGAATGGTTTCAATTGTTTCTTTTATTATACCGCAAAATTATTCCTTTTATTCTTTTTTGTGTTGAAGTGTGGAATTGAGTTTGATGAGAATTTACGATCAACTATTTATTTGTACCTGCGCTTTTTATTTCTAATGCGTAAGTTTTACTTATATGCATATATTTAATTAAAATGCGTAATCATACAAATTCATGTTTAAACTTGATGGGGAAAAACCATTTTCTATCTCAGAGTGCGATATATTGAGTACTATGTTATTATTATAGATTTTGAATCAAGAAAAAAAATATTCAAAAACCAGGAAATGGCTTCTTGCACACGATAACATTTTTTAAAAGTATTAAAAAATGTCCTGTTTTTACTTAGCATAATTGCTTACCATTTTTATGATAAAAAATATTGATTATCGAAAAAATTTAGATACTTTAGCATATTTGTTCCATTACTGATGTTATGTTGCATTCATTTTCAATGTCATAAATGTGAATATAAATAAAACAAATATACCCATAATGTAAACAAATTGACTGATATTCCCAAATATATCAAATAAATTACTGAATATTTGTATATAACTGAGCATAAGTGTGCAATAAAGAGCCAATTCAAAAACAACATTTTAGGAAATAACTATTTGCGTCACGCAATACAAAAAAAATCTAACGTTGAACTTTCCAAAAATTATTTTTATATTCTAAGTTGTTTTCTTAAAAATAAATTGCAGATGCAGAATTGTACATAATGAGATGCAATTTTCGATTGTGATTCTGAAACCAGTCATGTCTCAGTTTAAAAAACAACGTTCAGTTTCAGTTTAAATGACGTGCTCGGTTTTTCTTTCATGTAACTATGCAATATCTTTAATTGGTTCCAATAAGGAATTTCTGATTACTCTGCAATAAAAAGGTACAGTTTCAGTAAAATGTTATAGACATAGACATTTATAAATTTCTGATTGTGTTCAAATTTTAGACTCAATCAGTCAGAAATTTGAAATGCGCGTTCGTTTCTATGTATTATAAAACGTTATTTTTTTTAAAAAAAAAACATGCCGTATTATGTATCAATGGGAAAAAAAGCTTTCAATGATTTACTATGTATGAAGAGAAAAAGTAAATTGCAGTTTTGATACCTCTAGGCATCTGAAAGAATGTTTGTTCTAAACTGAAATAATGAAGTTATTTTATCAGTATCGATTCTTTTTTCCTGTCATAAGAAATACAAGATAAAGAAAATTGATAAAAAATTATTTTTACAGATTTCAAATAAGTATTGCCGAAATAAATTTCCCAAAGGAGACAAAAAGGGCGTTTATTCAACATAAAAAAAATTATGGAATGGTAATCTCTTTGTTCTTAGCATAAATAATTTTGCTCGCGTTTGTAAAAATGAACAACAATTTTACATCTACCAATATTTAAAATAACCAATTGTTCGAATCACAGAAGCATAATAACTTTCAAACCAAAGGCAAAGAAAACAGTTATTCTTATAAAAAACATTCATACAATCAATCCAACGAAATTAAGAATGTTTTACAGAGCTATATAAAAATGGCTTTTAAAATATGCTTACGATAAAAGTTAATCTCAAAGTGGGTTACTCTTGTTCTGCGTGATAGCGGATTTTATCAACAAACATCAAATTTTCAAAAATAATTGCTGTATTTTTTAGGCGAAAAGTAGAGAATAGAAAATTGTTTCGCAAAGGGGAGGAGAACTAAAAATACTTTTACCCTCAGAGCTTATGTTTATTTTAATGCAAGCTGCATGACGTTTCTTTTTGTTTGATAATAATATCTACTGAAATAAGAAAGCAACGAAACAGATTTTATAAAGCAATATTACATCCGTTTAATTAAAATCCTCTGAAAGCTTCTTGGAAGTTTTCAAAATATGCATTTTTAAACACTATTCCCATGATTCTATAAATTAAAAAATGCACTTACATGAACAATGATTATTTGAAATCATCGCGATAAGCATTTTTAAGCATTTTCTCATGATTTTATAAATAAGAAAATGAAATTTTGTGAAATATGAATTCTTGAAAAATATGTTTATTATTAACATTTGAAGGGAAAAAAACATTTTTATTGTGGCTTTATCAGTGCTGGTTTTTATGACTTTATTACTCATATTCCACTGCTTTAGTTAATTATTTTGTTTATCTTTATGAGTTTTCACAGAAAGAAGAAATGCATGTATAACTGAATTTACATTTTTTTTTCTACAACCATTCCGTATTATTATAAAGTAATTCTAAATTATTTGAAATGTTTTGACATAATCTTAGTTTAATTAAAATAAAGACTGAAATATTATAGTAGTCTCTGTCTTGAAATACAATGTAGTGTAAGAAGAATTATAGAGAAAAATTTTGTTTGTTTTTTAAATATGAAATAAGATATTGATAAGGAATTTGAAACAATTAATTTTTCATTAATTTTGATTTAAAGAAATTAACAACCATTGAAATTTATTCCACAATATCATCAAAATTTTTGAACAAATATTGCTAATCCTTTAAAAAAGAAATAAAAAGTTATTTTAATAATTAGCCCTATTTTGTTTCTATAAAGGAATATATTTAAGAGAAAAAAATAATTGTTCTGAAAACTGCTAACACTATCTGATATACGGGAAGTATTAACACTCGTATTAATGAGAAAATTGGCCATTAACTGAAGTCGAAGCAGTTTCTATCCAATTCTTTTGGGTTTGTAATTTTCACAAACATAATTCATTCAATGATATTTTGTTTTTATGAATCTAGAAGTTCTTATTTTCTTTATAAGCTTGATTTAAAAGCCGAAGTTCGATGACACTAGAAATCATCTTTGAGTTAGAAATATCTCATTTATATAAGAAAGAGAAATATCGTATCAAAGCAAGATAGAAAACGATTATATATTGTTGTTATTGTAATTTCTTGTGGCATTTACCATGACAAGCTCGCTAAGGTGGTCAATGGTTTAAGCCTAATCAGTGTCTCTTGTTTTGTAGTAGCGCTAACTAGGGCCAAGAATACGACTTTTGCTACTCACTCATCAGATTCGCTTGTTCACCCCCTTTTTACAGGTGGGGGGCACATTCACACACCTTATAGATAGAACACAGAAGAACAACCATGCCCGAACCCGGGACGCCCAGATCATGAAGAAGACGTGTTACCCCTATGCCAAGAGGCCGGCGGACTTTATACTTTTAAAACCAACTCATTTCAAAAAAAATTCGAAGCTGTCTTTCTCCGATTTTGATAATATTTATATAATCCAAAAATATCTGGCTTTTTTACAAATGTATTTTAATATATTATTTGGCAGCATTGATTTAAACTCAAAAAATTTTGCATGGTTTGAAACAGCAGCAGTTTTTTTATTTCATGATTTTTTCGCCCGATTTAATACTAATTTTTTTCACGATTTTATTATATCTCAAGTTTTCACCAAAGAAAATATAACCTCACTTAATTAAATACATTTTCAGAATTTGATTCTTTCAATTAGCTGCACTCTTATAAAATAATCAATAACGCCTTACGTATTCAATGAAAAAAATAGAATGATTTCAAGAAAAGGCATTGCAATTTTGACTATGGCAGATTACAGAGAGAAAATTGCCTTGCAGATGTTGAGTTCTGGTATTTTCCCAATGCCTATTCATACGGGAGGGGGTGCCTTACTGAATACCCCTTCCCCTTTTAAAATTTTTATTTTGTAAAATTAATAAAAAATTCATCGTATTTTCATTAATATTCGAATGTATTAACGATCTAACGCAATTTCGCTTAAAGAATTTACATTGATCTAGTGAAGCGCGAAAAGAAAGGGAAAAAATTACGGGCAGAAAATTAATTTCCCTGTGATTTCTTTCACAATCAGAAGAAATGCCTCTGTGGCGCAAGGGAAAAATAACTACTTGAACGAACTTCTTTCAGTGCCGAATCAATTTCGGAGTACTTGTCGCGGTTATGGAGAGAAGACTTTTCTGCTATATTTTTTAGCTGAGGATGGTAACTGTTGAGACGGGTGATACATTCGAATGGTGTTAGACTTGACTTTCTACCGTTTTTCTACAGAAGAAACCTTTTTCTTAAATTTTAAAATTAAATTAACTATGGAACGAAAAGATAATTAATGATAAATAAAAAGTTAATTGAAAATAGATTTTTGTTATAATTAAATGCCATTAAAATTTCTTGTAACATAAATAATTGTTTTGGGTATTTTTTTAATTAAAAATGTAGATGAATTTGAAAGAAAGCATCTGCAAAATTTTCTCAATCCGAATATGATTTAGTAAGATCCTGTTTGAAATAGTAATTTGTCGTCAGAAAAAAGCCTAGACTTCGAATGAAGAACTGTCAATTTCAATTAATAATAAGGAATGCACTTATTAACATTAATCATGATATAATTTCTTAAAGAATATCAATTAAGTGTTTATCGATCAGTGTAATATAATTATTAAAAAAATAACAGCACCGTTACTTAGATGTAAAAGAATTATTTATTTTTCCATCCAAGAAATCTTTATCTTTTTATCAGAACCTGAACTTAGTGTTTCAATACATTAAGGACAGCTCACGAGTTTTCTCGTGTTTCAAGTCTCGAGTTATGTCTTAATGTAGTCCTTAATGTTTTAATGTCAAAAAAATATATTTCCTGATATACATTCTGTGATTCAGAATAGGTTACTTATAGTTGCTTTGATTTCAATGGATGCAACGGTTTTAAATAGTCAAACAAGCATCAACGAAAAAGTTTTTTTAATCTTTTAGTAGGAAACAAAATCAAAGACAGCAATTTCTTTTTTCAGTATTATTTGATAATAATGAACATCATTCGATTATGCTTATTTTTGTATTAGTCAGAAGCACTGTAATTTTTCATGTCAATTAATAAGATAATTATTTAATCTTGCAATAAATCATTTCATTGTTCAGCCGGGGTTAAATGAATCTTTTTAAATATAGAAAAAGCACATCAATACTAATTTAAATTGAATTTCATTTTATTTGCCATTAACTTTTTTTTTCATATTCGTTAATAGGATTACGAGGGGAAAAAATTTAACCTTCCATAGTCACGCGAAACTTTATTGATCTCTTCAGTAGAAAAAACTTTGCATGATAAGAATCCATTCGTGATGACTATATGTTATAAATAAACTTTTTACTATAAAGTGCCATTTAGCAAGCGCATTGAAATTGCTTTATACCATCCATTATATCAAAGACAATGAAATATTATATTTCCTTTCTGTAATCCACTTTCATAGTAGACATTGACTTTTTTATTATAAAAGTTTAATAATAGCATGTCATAGAAACTTGATTATAAAAACGAAAAATTCAAAATCTGAACAACTATAAGCTCTTGAATACTATTTTAGAGTCCCTGGTGTATTTAGCATGTTAACATGAAGCTTAATTGACCCATTGCGTGCTAAAAACTCTATATTTAGTTCATATTTAAGATCGAACTAAATTATTACTTTTTAAAGCAATTTAGTTATATGATAAAAAAATTTTATGTTACAATGTTAGGTTTATTCGTTTTTACGCTTATACGTTATAGCAATAAAAATAGGGTAATAGGCTTGAAAAAATAATCGTTTTTGGTATGAGACAACGGAAATAATAGTATAAAATTTTATAGCATTTTTTAAAAAAACTTTATTTTCAGACTGTATCAAAACAATTTGTTTTCTTCTATATGTGCACTTTTCTGGCAAACAATGGAAAACATATGTTTATCAGGTTACTCCTGACGTCATGAATTTTATTATAACATAATTAAGTGTGTAACGAAGCCATAAAAATAAACAATCTAGTCTTAATTTTCCGCAGTGTCTTCTTGCTTTGTTTTAATATTAAATAACTGAAGCAAAAATAATTTTATTTGACACCACACAACGACAATCATTATTAAAATGTGTAGATCTTTAAAAGATAAAATTACCCTCAATAAAGCACAGTATTAAATCTTCAAACTTGCGTTTGAACTCCCATACAAACGAGCAGTCCTCTAATTGCAGCAAAATGGCTCAATTTTCATGTAAATATATTTACGGCTGTCTTTCGATAGCATTACCAATTTTTAAATATTTTTATTCTGTGTTGTATTTCATTTTTCAATTCCCACTATTAGCTCACACTCTTCCTATATATATATATATATAAAATCTTGTTCAAATCTTCAATCGTTAGTAAAATACTTTTTATTAATCCAATAAAGTTTAAGTAAACCTTTTTTTAAACTTGTAGTGGATGACATTTGACGTTAATACAGTTTTTTTTTCAAATATTAATTCATTTTATTATTAATTCTTTAAAAATAACTTTCTCTACAAAAATCTTCATTTCTCCATTACCAAATAAGTAACTTCAGTTTCTTTTCCCCCCACAAAATGAGGTTAGTATTAACATGGTTTTGGCAGATTGTTTCAAATGATTTTGCTTAGATTCTTAATATTTGGTGCATTTAAAATTAAACATTGTAAATTAATTGATTTTCCCGATTCATTTTGAAGTACTTTTGTATTAAAATAATACGTAATAAAGAAAATTAGAAACTTCTAATCTTTGTTGTGTTACCCCAACTGGTGTAGAAATATCAAGCATTTTGTGCTTCCACAATTGGCTTTAAATCCTTGGGGTTGAAAATTCAATGCTATTATAATTTTTTATCAATAATTTATAGTAAATGTAACTGTTAGGCCGAGATAGTCTGGTTGGTATGGCGTTGGATTCGCACCTCTTGGGATGCGAGTTCGAACACCATGTATAGAAAGGAGAATGGATAATTGCCATAAAATTCGCCTTATATTTTGTCGCTTAATATTGTGATATGTTCATGCTTTTATTAATTGTAATTATTTAATAAAAAGTAACTAAAATAAAAAAAGGAGGTAGTAGGAATTGATTTTAAAAAATTGTGTATATATATATATATAAACTTGTTCTGTGTTAGTTATCTATAACAAGTATAAGTCATTTAAATAAATGCTCTCGTTTCGTTTCAGACTTTTACGGTCAGCTGCAAACCGGCTAGCTTCGGGACTTAGTCCTTTTAAAAACCGCCATCACAACCACTTCCAAGACGGATTCGAGACCCATACCCGGCGCCAAAATTTCGTTCTCAAGTTTCAAGCAGAGTTTCGCCTCCACCACCAGCTATCTGCGGAGGCGATTCTCTTCTGGGGATTTATCAGGTAAGAGCACTTGGGATGAAACGCTCTTTGAATCTTAGCTCACTACCTTAAAATTATACAATAAAGTAACAATTATAGAAAATCTTCTTTAGCAATTATTAAATGGACATGAACATTATAAGTACTCAATTATTTAAATCTTGATATCTGATCTAAATTTCTGAAAATTTTGATCTAAAATCTGTTTTAAGAAACCTTTTAAAGGTAGGTACAATACAACAAACAAAAATTTCTTCTAATATCTTCCAACAAAATCGGCGAAAACAGTAGATGTTGCTCAATTAATATTTATTTTGGCAAGAACTTCCACTATATTGCCGAGTATCCTACCTTATTTGCTTTATTCTTGCTTTTAATTCCACTTTCACAATTTAATACGTGAAAAAATTCGGTATTTTTAACGCAACGGAGTATAAACCCATTTTGGGATAGAAAGAGTGAGTTTACACAGGTGGAAATTTTATAGACGCTTTAAAAAGAAATTATATAAACAATAAATAAAATAAACCAATGTTTCCCAACTCAAATCAATGATAGGAATGCAGGGTTTTGTCAGTCATCAGAAGTAGTGGAATTATTTATCTTTATTTTTCAATGCTTTTGATAATGACATCAGAGGGAATTATAAATAAAGATAAGTAACTCATTTGATTTTTAGAAACATTCAGTAGCAATGAAAGCTTCATATTTAATGAGCTCTTAGAAAAAGAAATCTATCCATATAGGGTGAATTCATTGTTGCCTATTTCCCTTAACTCGTTGTAATCAATTAAGTTCTCAGAAATTTTGCAAGAAAGCACCTTTTAATATGAATTAATAATAACTAGGTAAGGTGTATCAAAATTTTTCGAAATTTTACCACGCATACCCTACATTTTTAATTGTATGACGTATATATCTCGCCATTCCGGAGTGGATAACTAAAAGTTCATGACGAGTCTAATTCGCCATTATAAAGGAAGAGGGTAATCATTATACATAAAAAATGCTTCAATTGTAATCCTAGCTTAGTGATGATGGTTACTGTGATAACTGAGTTATGAAACTTTGATACTTGATGTTAAATGTTAATATCATAGTTGTTTATAATCTACATTTATTCCGACTACCCTCAATTGAAACAACCTTTCATGCGAATGCATTTTGTTCTGTGTACCTACACATGATCCTCATTCTTCCCCTACTTGTCCTCTTCTGATTTTACTTCCATTGGATACCTTAATAACATTAGCAGAAAATTATACTGTAGCCTCTTAGGATCTGAGTTCCAGAATTAGTAGCGCTTTGAGCAACATACCTCTCCTTAAGTCAATTCAATTTTCTCCGTTGACACTTTGAAGCATCTAATACGGTTAGCAGTCACCCGTTTGATCAATTAAGTTAAATGTCTTTGTGTTTTCTGTCACTAATGTATCTAAAACTCATTCATTTTAACGCGTACAGTCGAAGATAAAAGATAACTCGGTTGGAGGGTATTGTTCAAAGCATTGCTTATCTTTTTAGATACACTTTAGTACAACTCATTGGCAGCAATTGTAAATTATTTCAAATAATAATATTTTAGTTTCTATTTCATTTTATAAAGAAAAGAAAAAAATTATTTAATGAAATTCCATTATACAAGTAATATAAAAAACAATTTTTTTAAAATCAATTCCTACTTAGGTAATTTGAAATTTCTTTTATTTTAGTTATTTTTTATTAAATAATTACAATCGTTATTGTTATTCTCGTGTTCCACTTTACAACGAAAAGAGGGATGCACTTGTTTCAGCGGGTATGACCCCTGATACCCGAGGGCAGAAGTCTGACTTCTAGCTCACATACCCTTTTTATGGGGCTGTCTTCATTCATGCATTTTGTTCATTCATCCACAAATCGTAATTTAGATCTGATACAGTATTCACGGACCTCTGACCCAGTACCCATAGTGGTATTACTCTCCACATGGAGAACTTTGTGACCACAATAGATTTAACGTCCACCATACAGAATCTTCAGTGGGCGAGTTCGAACTCGCAGCCCAATTTGTATCCAGCGCCCTACTAACCAGGCTATCCAGGCCTAGCAATTACAGTTGCTATAAATAATTCATCAGAGCTTTACACTGGCGTAGAATTTTCATTGCCAATCGAGGATTCAAAGCTAATTGTGGCAACGCAAAATTCTTGAATTTTCTACATCAGTTCGGGTAACGCAAAACAGACTAGAAAGATTTTTTAAAATTCTGAATTATTTTAATTTGAAAGTACTTCAAAATGAATCTGAAAAATCGATTCATTAACAATGTTTAAATGCATCAAAGATTATGAAAATAAACGAAATTGTTTAAAATAATCGGCCGGAAAACATGTTAAGCCTAATCTCTTTAGCGTGTGGAAAAAACAAACTGAATTTGTTACTTATTTGGTGGGGGGGAGTGAATATTATTAGTGAGAAAGTTAGTTTTTAATTAACAAAAAATTAATGAATTAATACTTAAAGCTCTATTAACATCAAATTTCATCCAGTACAAGTTTAAAGAAATTTATTTGAATTTGAGTGGATGAATAAAATTTTTTCATTAACGATTAAAAATGTAAAGAAGATAGAGGGAGGGTTTGAGCTAATATTAGGAATTGAAAAAGATATATGGGCAAGACAAAAGCCAGTTTATAAGATTTTAAACATATTTCAGTTATTTTAAAACAGTTGATTTATTTAATACCAAGCCAAAAGAAAGTATAAAATAATTTCAGCAAATGAAATAGAGAAAACTTTATGTACTTCAATTATAAAATAATGTTAACGACCAACGACTAGTGTCTTCACTAAAACGTTTTTTATACATCACCGAATAAGATGAAAGGGAATTAAATTTATTATTAGTTCAGGAAGAGACAGTGCCATATGCAAATACATAAAGCTTTATCGGCAACTTTCACTTTGTTCTCTTGTCCAAGAGTTTTGGGTTCTGTCTCGGAAAGATACCATTTAAATCTTACGTTTTGACAACCCTCTCCAAACAAACGAGCTTCGTGCTTTGAATCTCAAACAAGGAGAAGCAATACGACCTGAGAGTGTCACTAATGATTGTCGGAAGGATGTTATTAACATTATTTATACGCTTCCGGTATCAATATCGTCTTACAGAAATTTAGATTTAAAGCAAATAGATGAATAGCGGCAGAACTAGAATTGATGTGTTTTCTTTGGACTTAAGTAAGCGGGATTATTTTGTTGTTTTGTTCATTTTCAAGAAGAACACTTTCTTATTGATCCAGGTGTTTCCTTTAGTCAGATTCTGTGGTCAGTAACTTATAAAAAATCTAAAGAGATTTATGCAAAAGTATTTTACAAGAAATACTTTAAAAATACTTTTAAAAAATCTATTTTATTAAAAATGGTTATATGGATGTTAGAAACGTTATGGTGATAAATACATTTCAAGAATTGTTAGGTCTCATTTAAAAAGCCTAACTAAATATTACTTCAAAATATTTCTAGAATATTTCGACGTGTTTGATTTTATTAAATTAATGCTATCTATCCATCTTTCTATATGAAAATTTAATATAATGTTAAGTATAAATTAGAATCAGTTTATACTTTTGAAAACAGTTAACATATTTACACTGGTTATTGACAAAAATATATTCGTCATTACATTTAATTTTATATCTTTGAACTCCTCTCAAATAATGGTTGAATCGGTTATGGTTAATTTCAAATATGGTTAATCAAATATGGTTATCAAATAAATTTAATCAAATATGGTTAATTTCTAGAATAATCTATTAAGTGTAAGAGTTAGCTTTAACCTTGGTAATTAATCATTTGTGTGATTTAAAAGAATTTTTATTTTGGAGATTTGGCTAATAAAGAAAATTATATTTTAAAACTCCAATTAGTTTAGTATAATAAAATGATACAAAGTAAAACAGGTAATATATTTATATATAGTTTAAAGATTCCCACTGAGTTAAAACTCTGTCTAAAACTATGGTGTTTAATTTTAAGATTTAAAAGAAAATCATAAATATCTGAACAATAAGAAAATATTATCTTATTTCTACACATTTTTATAAGTGTAGGTTTAGAAAAAGTTACATAATTAGTATTTTCATAATTTTTCAAAATTAATTATTAATAAACCAGAAATTTATCTAATATTAATCCATAACCTTTTTAAAGAATGTTAATCACTTTTCATACTATGAGTAACTGACGTGTATATTTAATTACAGAATTTTTGGTAATTAAATCTGTAATTAAGTCGAAGTTGTAATTAAGACAAAAGCCATACACTCTTAAATATTTCAAGTTTTTTTCATAGAAGTCCCAAAAAAGCGCCCTTAAATAAAAGAATTAAATGATAAAAATTCGTTATACAATGACTTAAAATTAATTTATTTTTTCTTCTCATATTATTAATCTAAAAGTTATGCTTCCCTTTACTCAATGCTTCATGATTAATTTTTTTAAATCAATAAATTAGACACAGTTACATGTTTGGCATGCCAACTATCAATTTATAGATTTTCTGATAACTGTAACAAACTCTTCATAAACGTTTATTTTTATTACATTGAACAGAACATATTAGGTGGTATCTGTGAAAAATTTAGAAAAATTTCAAAACATTGTACAAGAGATAACTTGTAATGAAATAATTAATTTAAGGGGAGGTGCAACAATTGAATTTTTCTGTATTATTTTGATAAACCTAGTCTGTATAACGAATTGTGGATTTTAAAATTGGTTCCCGATTTCACAATAATAACTTTAAGTTCCGTAAGCCCTAAGATAACAAAGCGTTATTTAATTATTTAATTTAAAAGCCTTTGTCTTCATATATAGCCAATTGATATGTATTCATATATAGCCATTTGATATGTATTCATATATAACCAATTGATATGTATTCATACATAGCCAGTTGATATGTATTCATATATAGCCAATTGATTTGACTAATAAATTACAGTATCAATAAGAATTGCCTTTTATTTTTCAACCTAGGGGAACTCGACGACCAGGATCGCCGGATCGAACAGGAAGGGGAAGATGGCCGGACCGAAGTGGTTCAGTCTCAAGAGCCGGATTTGGCTCTTCACGTTCGTCAGGGCACCACCATCAGCGCTCCTACCTCCCCTTCCAAAAACGTTCCAGCCTTCCAGCAAAGAGCCAACTCTGTGACGGCCGGTTCCGTCATGAAAGCGCCCTCAGCCAAAGATAAACATAAAACCGTGCTAGTCATCGATGACCAGCATACCGACTGGTGAGTCAACAGCTTTAAAATGTCAATATGTCAAAAATGGATTTGCCTTCAGGGACGAAGGGGGCCCTGTGGAAGTAGTGGAGGGAAGGATGTCAGTCTAATCGAAGATGTTTCAGCTTCGTATTTAATGACGTTCATAACTTAACAAATATGACTCTGTATATGGCACTGTATTTCCATATCCAGCTTTTGCATCATTAAACTAAGATAAGCTACTCGGTATTCATATTAATGTTCTAAACTTAAAAATAATTAAGTAAATCTCTAAAAGTAACATGCCATTTGACATAGCTATCATTCGTAGGCAGTATTTGCTCATCTTCAGCAGAAGGATACGGTTATATTATCAATATTTTCTTTCCCCACTTAATACCGAAATTCCTATAAATATTATATATTATAATTTTAATACAATTAATGGTACATAATAATAAACAATTAAAAAAAAATTTTTAAACATGACTTTAATAGTGTATTAAAAAGTAATTTTTTTGTTTCTAT
Source organism: Argiope argentata (assembly GCA_026289955.1). Taxonomy (NCBI): domain Eukaryota; kingdom Metazoa; phylum Arthropoda; class Arachnida; order Araneae; family Araneidae; genus Argiope; species Argiope argentata. The sequence continues at coordinate 149,600 of JAOUZG010008446.1, forward strand.
TATTTTTAGTATTTATCTAAAAATGATTATTTAGTAGTATTTATCTAATAAATGATTGTTATAATTACTGTGGAATATTAAAATCAGTTGTTTACCACAAATTCAATATCAAGGAATGCCACTTGTACAAAATCAAATTTTGATTCAATTAATGTATCAAATGATAATGAAGTTCTGAAAATATCAAAACAGTTTATTACTCTCGAGAACATACAACTAAATAAAATTTCAAAATTCAAGCACATCAAGATGTGAAAGGAAAATATATTTCTAATTCTCATCTGTGCAAACTTAAAACAGGAAGAGCTAAATAAGTAAAAACATTTAAAAGCGTTTCCATAAAGTGCTTGTACAGCTTAAAATAATAGAAATTTCATAAAGATTTAGGAATTGAAAGATCTGTAATAAGCATTAGGAAACAAATTATTCAGCTGTAAAGATAATTAAAGCTGTCAGAATAAGGAAAGCTTCAAAAAACTTAATACATCTAAAGATGATTTACCTTCTTTGGTTTGTAATATAATTAGAGAAAACGTCGTCAATTATATTTTAAGAAATAAATCCTGCTTAAATTAATTATATTTTGATACAATTAGTTCATAGACATGATTTAATTGAACTCAATGACACAACATCAAAATTTTCACAAAAAATTACAAACTTTTCATATGGCTGATTAATGGCTTCATTAAAAAAATATGTAAATTTTATTCCTTAATGGGTATATTTTTTTTACTACATGTATAGCACCGTAGCAAGACATTTTTGTTCAACCAACCAAAAGGCAGAATTACTTTTTTGTTGTAGTCTATCTGACGGAATAAATGAGTTCTTAAAAGTAACTTTTAAGATAAATCTCTAAAGACAAGGATACATAAGACTTTTTAATACTTTTGCAGATTCTAACTGTCGCATATTTTAGCAAAGTTAGAATTTTCAACGTTTCCCATTAATTTCATGATCTTATAAATAAAGTTTATATTAATTCAACAATACTTACAATAAATAATAATGTTTCATCTTTGTTCATTTGGATTTCCAAGTTTATGATAATATTTTTTTAAATGAACGTCACCAGAAAAGAGTTAAACAAAATAATGTATCCATAAAAATAAGCGATCATGTCTGTCCAATCGTGGTTTGACTTATCCTTGTCTTTCCTTAATTGTAATAAACATAGGAATCGTGTGAAGAAGGATAACATAGGACAAGGGAGTAACACTATCTCCAAGGTTATAACAGAAAAGATCACTTCCACAAGAAGAGTGAAATGTTAATGGTTTATGGTTATTATCTTAATAGCTTAAAGGTGCATCGTAAATTATCATAATGTTCAAAGGTATATAATTAATAACCACAATGGTTAAAAACAAAATAAAATTCCTAATGGTTTAGTACACAAACTCTCAAGAAGTGGAAATAATTATGCTGGTTAATAATTTATTCATTCTAGAAGGAAAACGTGAAAGAACTATTTTATGCTTTGAAAAAAATTACACCACGCAAATTCTCACGAAAATATGTTTTACTTCTGTTGTATAAATGGAATCACATATGTAATACTTGAGTTGGAAATGCATTTTTAACCTTCATAGCGTTTTTTATAAATTTAACACTTAGAAAAGTATTAGATTTGATAAAATCTGAGTTTTCTTTTCTCTATTAAAAGTTTCTTTTTCAACTAAAAATCTAAAATACTTTTTAACACATTGCAATTTCGAAAATTAAAAGGCTTTTAAAATAAAAGAGAAGAAACGCCGTGTCTTTATCTTCAGGGAATTAAGAAACATGGCTTTCGATGGAAAAGCTCTTTATAAATTGCCCACACAAAATAAATCTCAGATTAATTTTGTAAATTTATTTTCATTTCATCAGGCTTTTAAAATGAAATATCGTATTTCTTTATATATGCGTTGAAATAACAATTCGCTCATCATAAACACCTGTGAAGGGGATTTTAAAATTTCGCAACTTTAATTCTTATAAAGAAATTGTTTCTTCGACTTTCTAAATCTTACAATATTTGCATGAAACGCTTTCGTGGAGATTATTTTTAATACCAGTAACGGCTGTTCACGTCATACACGAGCATTGCTAAAATTATTTCACACGCAAATACAATTAAAATGCAAATCTTAAGAAATCGACTTTCCCTCTGATTAGCTCACTTTTTTAAATTTAATAATCTGAATAGAATTTAATTATCTGTATTTTAGAAAATTATTAATGTATTTTTTTTTAATCTATAAGTCTTTTCGGAGAAAAGCAAGCGAATGTATAATAAAGTAGATGGTTTTTCATTGGGACAACATAAAAGCGAAACCAGATTCAAACATTAGCTAATGAACTTTTATTTATTTAAGAGATAAATGTTGTCAAATAATTTTTCTTTTGTTTGCCATAAAGGAAATTTAAAAAGAGATTTGCTGTAAACATACTTGCTTAAAGCACAATCGAAATTCGTTTTATTTTTCTACCAAAATTAAATAGTAAATAAGAGGAAGAACTTAAAGTAAATATCAAATGACTTTTTCAGAGTAATTTTTACAAATTATCCATTGTTTAAATATTCTCTTTCGATTTTTTTAGTTTAAAAATCTTGCTTTTTTTGTAGACAGTTTTCTCTGAATCATAGTATATATATATATATATATATATATATATATATATATATATATATATATATATATATATAGAGAGAGAGAGAGAGAGAGAGAGATGAATTAAAACAGAAGTAAAAAAATGAGAGAAAACTATAGTGAAAGTAGGAAAGAACCTAAAGAAAACTAAATAAAAAGAAATCCGGCCTGATGACTTTCTCTAGGATCACCATCAGGCAGGAATTCCAATAAAAGGTAGCTTTTTTTCTGTAAAGAGTTTGACTACTGTCTAAAAAATTTACCCTTCTATGATCCGAAAAATTCCATGCCCGAAAGAGTAAGAGATGCATCATATTTTAAGAATATAAGAACATAATGTATTTCTTATAAAATTGTTTTTATCTTTGTTCTTATGTATATAAAGAATATATGATAAAATTATTTGGGGGTGGCCATGACCTGATGGTAAGATTTCAGCTTCCAAAACCAAAGGATTTCAAGCTCGAAATCCGATTCCATCGAAAAACCGTCGTTTCAGTGTGCCTAGCCCGTGCCAAATCCGTCGGGGCTTAAACGTCATCCCAGTGGTGTGGTGTAGAAATTTGGAGGTAGGTGCCAACTCAGATGTCGTCCTCATTATCTCACAATGGCTCAAAATTACGAGATTCATTTCGAAACAACTCTAGTGTTGGTTTAAAACGGGTCGTTAATATAACTAAACTAAATTTATTTGATAACAAGGCATTAAGGGAGCTTTAAAAAAATCATATCCTTTTGATGAAAGTGGTTATTCGAATTAAACTTTTCAATATATCATTTTCTCATTTTTTGAGACCAACATTTTAAAATATTATTATAACTTTAGTATAGCAAATGTGGAAATATGCAAAATATTACTATTCCAATAATTTAAATTTTGTTCCGTAAAAGTAATTCACTGTCATTCTAAAACCAGACAAGAAAATATAATTATCATCATATACCCCTAAAACATTTCTTGAAATTCCCGTGTCCTCATTTTATGTAATTTCTCAACTTGATTATTGAGTAAATTTGAAATATTCCGTCGTACTCTTTGATTTTAATGACATGTTCGAAGTTACCCAAATATATTCCAATAATGTTCCCGACCCTTTTTAATGATTTTCGATTTATCTAATGGCCTGAACTCTCCGCAAGTAAAATAAAAACACTCATCTTTGCATAGAGCTAGTCGGAAAATAAGAAAATGATTATTTAAGGGATTGCATTGATGAATATTCAGTTGATAAAGCAGTGCAATTGTCAGTTAATCATCAATCATCTCGTATTAATACAAAGTTTTGGGTTTGTGTATCCGGTTATTAATTTTAGATATTTTAGTTTGAATATAAAGATTTGATTGTATTAGTGTAACTATTCAAAGTTGCTTTCATATTCATTTTTTATATAATTAAGGAATTAATAATGAAATGTTCTTTCCATAATGTCGCTATAGAACTTCAATTACTGAAGAGCTGCGTTTTTCTGTTTAGAATTATCCATTCTTAATTTATTTATTAAGATATTAAGAATGGATAATGCTAAACAGAAAAACTTATCTTAAGAAATGAATAAATTAAGAATTAATAATGCTAAACAGAAAAAACGCAGATTTATTTTCTTGTTATTAGATTAATATTTATTATCATAAGAAATCAATAAATTAAGAATGGATTTATTGCTTAAGATAAAAAAAATCAACTGATATAAGCGCAATTATTAGGATCCTGACCTTATGTCAGTAGATCTTACAACTTTAAAGATCTATTTATATAAGCTATTAAAATCATATTTAACGTTCCTTATTTTTGTTAAAATTAATAAATAATTAAGAAAATTAGATTTTCTGTCAAGTCGGTATCGAATATTTCAATCCCGATCATCAATCTATAAAGAACGATAATTGCCAAATGATCACCAACCCTTTAATATTTATCCAAATAATTTGGCTTTGTATTCTGAGGTTATAATATTTAATGGTTTAAACCCAAAATGAAAGATTTGATAATTTATATGTAGCTAGTTAAAATCTTGTTCATAGATGAGGATGAAACCATTTGACCAATCTTACTGACCATTCTACAAGTGTGGAATAAGTTTAGCTTGGAACTGCTTCGAAATAGGCCTTTTAATTCCAAATTATGTCCAGAAGCCGAAGAGGGAAATCAATTTGCAACAATCGAAATTTTCATGTTATACTAAAAGAAATTAACTAGTCTCCAGGGATTTAATGTGTACAAGTCAAATCGGTGAAAGAATATATTCATATTCAAATAAAATTTGCAGGATAAATTCGATTTATATCCTGTTTCGATTCTTATATTCGTTGATTTCTTTATTGCGTCAAAGATAATGTGTAGTTCGATTCTAAGTATATTGACTTTTGTCATGTAACTGCTATATAATAAATTAACTCGATTTATTCTGCAACGAGACACTAAATTCCTTTACCCTCAGGTCCCAAAACCGAGACTATGCCATTAAGCAACTAAGAACCTTTTTGTCAAATGGAATGATCGTCAAGTATTTTCAGACATTCAAATCACAGTAATCCACTTTTCATTCTCAAATCAGAACATTGATCTGAGAAATCTACCCAAACAGCTGTCGATTTTGTAGTTGCTTAACTATTCCGAAAATTATCATACTTACGAATGCATATACGCAAATTTCATAAATTCCGTCAATGGTAGTATTTTGAACATTTAAATCAGTATCCATAAATATAGATTTTGATTTCATTTAACTCGTTTCGTATTTGAATAAAATGTCTTTCTTCTAATATATATATTCAGTAATATACCAAGAATTGTTCTAAAAGCAAATATCATTTTCTTAAGTTTGTTGAAAAAGTTCCTTTCCAATCTTATTTATCAACAATCGTGGGCATAAAACTTAACTATAAATTTTGAAATCGGTCAAGCTTTTATCGAGATAAATTAGATGCGCTGCTTCTAAAATACTCAGTAATATCCTTGAAGTTACAACCATATTTTCACATAAAAATACCTTTAAAGTAACAGTAGCCTTGGTCAGAAGAGGATGCAATAAATATGAACTTTTGGAAGACATCCAGTCTCCTCGACATAGACAAAGAGTTAGGAAAAAGAAAACTATCTCGCTTTTCCTGAAGATTAAGAACAACAAACAACTCAACTTCAATGGAACAATAGATAAAGATGTAGGGCAAATCATTGCAGTCTGGTAGTATTTTTGTAATTACCTTCGGAAACACAAAAAACAAGAAAAATGTAATATTTCTAGTGGAATCCGTCTTTTCGATTATAAAGAGAAGAATCTCAAATAAAATATTTTATTTGTAAATAGTAAACGGCAATATTTTATTTGTAAATAGTAAACCTTGTTTTTAATGAACAAGGAAATTTAATTGTGCATAATAAATCTTTTTTAATTTTCTTACAAAACAAGCTCATAAATATCAAAGCATTCAAAATTGAAATACTTTATGCGCCAAAATATACATTACTTAATAGAAAAGATGGACAAAATTGTCTAATACTAAAATGAAAAGATGAACAAAATTACTTTTGTCATTTGAAAATTTATTTTTCCTCAAAAGAAATTAATATACACACTATTAGCGTACATACACACTATTAGCATGTTGATTTACCTCGGTATGCGTAACGTAAGTGTTCAGAGTGTGCAATGTCTTACTGTAGATAGTGTTCATATCGTTCAGGTACATTCTCTAACAAGTCCTGAAACAAAGATTGTGGCAGACTCTTGTAAAAAGAGATGATTTTTTCACGTAATGCAGGTACATGACTTGGTGGACGTCACAGTTGAACACACTCTCTTTCATCATTCCCCTTCCGATGACACAGTAAACTATCAGAAAAGAAAAATTTCGTAGCATTAGACAGCATAACTGTGTTACTTGGCGCCGTCTCATTAAACTTCTCTTGGAATTGTTCTATCACCTTTTGCAAACTCGGCCCCCCCTTCACGACCTCATTCGTATTAGCAGAAACAATGCTCAACACTAATAACTGTATCAAGTAATATCAACTATGTTTTGGTTGATAGTGTATTTATTTGTTTGTTGGAATGAAAAGTTCAGCTAAAGTAATGAAAAAATGTTTTATATTTATTCCCCAACTAAGCCGGCGTCCTGGCATATGGGTAGCTCGTCTTCCCCTTCTGGGTGTCCCGGGTTCAAGTCCCGGTTCGGTCATGGTCGTTCTTCTGTGTTCTATCTGTAAGGTCTATGAATGCCCCCCATCTAAAAATGGTCTATGCAAACGAATGTGATGAGTGAGTAGCTAAATGGTACTCTTGGCCCTAGTTGGCGCTACTTCAAAGCAAGAGACGCTCATTTCGGCTTAAATATCGCTAATGCATCAACAAAGCTTGTCCATGGCAAGTGGCATTAGAAACAACAACAACAATTTCCAAACTAATGCTGTGATTTTAAATTGCTTCAGGACTACTGGAATTAACCTCATTTTGAACTTTTCCCAGTTGATATCCGAGACAGAGCTTTAAATTTCTATTATTCATCGTACCATGATAGTAAATTCATTCCATATCATGGAAAGAACTTCATTTAACATTCATTAACATAATAAAGATCTTTTAAGAAAGGTTGGTTCTAACTGCGGATCCCCGATGGAGAAATAAAGATTCTACTTCTAGGAGACAGCATTTTAAACGGAGACAGTAATATTAAATATCCTTTTCTTCCATTTATTCTGTTAGTACGTATTATAGAATGAAAATTTCCCTATTCTTCTCAGGAATAACAGCAACTAAACAGAATAGAAAATTATCTCTTCTGTATTCACAATTACTAATAGCTTTTTGACATCTTAATCCAATTTAAGCTTTAGATTGGATTACGGGCTTTTCCTGGGTATTTTATAATGCAAATAATCTTTGTTGCTTATTTTATATTCACAAGAAATGATTATAATTAAAACTTAGACTCCTTTATATTCAAAATAGTGAGTTGCTATCTAGCATTTTAATTTAATTTGGATTTTAAAATGAATAGCAGACTTTCGTTAGATACATCCCGCAAGTATTCTTTAACGATTTATATTCTGAATGCTTATTTTTTAATTATTAAGAAAATTTTGCTTTTAATTATTTGTTGAAAGAAAAACATTTAAACATTCATTAAATTTAATTTATAGTTTTTTATATTAATCATAAATTTTTAACACTGATAAAGAATTATTTTTGATACAAAGTGATATTTGCTGAAATTCAATTAATATTTAAAACAAACGAAAAATATATATAAAAATGAGTGCAATAAAAAAGAATTAACTGATAATTACTTTTCTTGACTATATTTGTAAATTTAATTTAAGCAGTTTTGTAAAAAATGCTTCTTGTAATGTAATAAAATTTAATATTTTTTATTTTTCAAATCTTTAATTTATTATTTATTATCGGAGTTGGTTCTTGTTACATCACTAAAAGGAATAAGGCGAGATAACTCAAACTTCTACGTTTTATAACGATGATTTTAGCGCTTTTTTTCAAAGGGTTTCTTTTTTATTGCGAATAGCTTGATAAATAATTAATAAAAATTATTAGATTTCTTATGAAGATTATTTTTAAGTAAGAACTTTTAATTAAGAATTTAATAATCTTCAACTAATAAGAATTTTTCCAGAACTTTTCATTATTATTGTAATACTTTTTCGTCATTTAATTAGAATTAATATTTTGGAACCTTTTTTTTTTCAGAATTTAACTTTTTTTTTATTTAGCAATTTTTACAAATATCTAGTCCTTTACTCTCATTAATAAGGATTTTGTTGTTTGTGACTGGGAATTCTAAACAATCTATCGAAAGCTAACAATTAATATAAGTAACTATGCAAGATAAAATTATTATTTACCAGTATAAAAAAATGTTTAAAATCACTCTATTTTTATGTCGAGAGAAAGCAGTAATCTTTTATTTGACGACTGTCAAATCGCACAGTAACTCACTTGATCTCCTCAATTTTAAGGTTTTTGCTGGTGTTTTTTTAAGAAATGGCATTCGTTCAATCTTCTTAGTCTTTTTCCTAAGAGGATAACATAGCTTGTTGCACTAGAAATGCAGCCTTTGGTATTTTGTAGAGATGTGATCTTTGAAGTTGACGGTGCTCTTCCACGTCAAAGCATGTTTTTAACGACTTGAAAGAGGATGATGTAGAATAAAATTGGAGATGCCGAAATTTGACGTGCATCTCGTTTTAGATATTTTAATATTTCAAAATAAAAATTATTGGAAATTTCAATTGAAGGCAAAAAAATCGCTGACTTCTATAAAATAATTTTTGAACTAAATATTTTTATCATATTGTTTCACCTTTCTTCTTAATCATTTATTTTAAAATTTTTTTAATTCCATATTCCATCTCAAGGAAAAAATTTTAATGATGAAAATAAATTAAAAACTTATTGGAAATACAATACTTTAATTAAAATATTTATTGGTAAAAAGAAAGGTAGCGATTTTACTGTTAATAAATGCTGAATTAGAAGGAATTGGGACAAGGGAAATTTCAGCACTCGAAAAGGGGTACGATATGTTTGAAACAATGAAAGAGAAAATTCCTTCCAGCAACCTTGCTATTTTTTTGTTTGTTTGAGGATGGATACAGAGTAAGGTTATTTGCGGATTTAGATAATACATGTAAAAAACAAAGAAATGATTAAATTTATGCACCAAAAGAGTTGGGGTTACTGCGTTTTCTAGTAGTACATACACACGAGATGTCCCTATTCGTTATGATAACTGCTATAGTATCTTGATATCTATTCTTTTTTACAAATTCATTGCGAGTTGTGCAACTAATACAATTAGTACTAACAACTCAACTTGTAAAAATATAATCAAAATTTAATTTAATTAATCTATTTACTCATAATTAGGTTTACAAAATAATGAATAAAAATTTACCATCGAGAATACATGAGCTTACTAAATTAAAAAACCCAGCTAAGCACACACACAAAATTTTAAATCTATAAATGAAATAAAAATCAATTACGAAATTCGATCCATAGAAGCATGAAACGAGTAAAATTAAATAAAAGCGTAATACGTAACAATAAAAAATGGCTGAATTTCCAGGAAATATTTTTTTATATTTACATATAAAACATAATTTTGAACGGAAAAACACACCATTAATAATTTATGCTTCAATCCATGTTTTAGAGACAAATTTTTAAGAAACATTGTGTGCAGAACAGAAAATATAATAATTTTTCTTCTCTATTATTCAAACTGACTATTTTAAATATTTTTCGTTTTTGTTCTAGGAGTAGATAAAAAAATTGTGTTAAACAAAATAAAAGTTTCATATTTCTTCTAAAGGGTTTAAGACACACAACTTTCTTATTCAAAATATTTCACTGAATGTACAGCTCGCCTATTTTCTGGGAAAGTTGCGTCTCGATAAATAAAAAGAGATATTTTATGCCAAGCATAGAAATGAGAGTTCTGAAACCTGGTAAATTAATTTTCTTGGGCGGATAAGGAATTTCCATAGTTTCGTCAGTGAAGGCCTGAAGGCAAATAGAAATCAAATTTACAGGTATTGTCTGGTTATCAGAACATGCGCAGACATGAAGTCAACACTCTTATGTCATGGTTGCCATGGAGACGAATACCCTATTTCATCAAATAGTGTGAAGATATGGCAGAAGATTTAGTTTCATTTTGTCACCAAGTGTTCTAACTCTCAAGGAACCATATTGAAAAACCTCTGGCGAAAGAAAAGTGTATTGGCCAATCTATTTGACATCTTATTTGGGTAGAATTTATATCTTTTGCGATTTTCATTATAGAACGACACTCTTGTTCGTTCGAATTGCTTTCAGACTAAAAATATTGTTATTTGCTAGACAAGTATTCTTCGTAATTTGATTCGAAAATACTCACATTTTAATTTTGAATTCAAGTTAAACAGCTTATTCATATTATTTCGTTTATTAATATTTTCAAAGCTACCAACGAGATATCTCGTCTTTTAGATACTTCCAATTGCATGTTTCTGAGAGCTAAAATTTGTCTCTCTTGCCAATTTATATCGATTAAACTTTCTAATACATATCTAAAAAAGAATTTACTTTATTCAAACTGACATAAGAGACCGATTTTAGCCAGTAGAAACCTGTAATTTGAAGTACCGGGAGACGAGATATCTCGTCGGTAGTGTGGAAAGTGTTGTGATCAGATTTAACACTCTGAAAGAAAAAATATGCAATTAGGCAATCCATTCATCACCTATTTCTCTTCTTTTAAAGAAGAGAAATTATCAAACAAAAATTTCCTGGGCGCGTTTATTCAAAATTGCAAATTTTTGATAGTAACTTAAAACGAAAGTAAGTTTAAGAAAGAACAATGGAGAGAAAAAAAAGGAATCGCCAAGCCGAAAGTGCGCCTTGATTTTAACTAAATGTGGACTGGTTTGACCATTGTGTTAATAAATTAATACACTAGCGTCTTTCACACTATTTGAATTAATTTCAAAATTAAATAGTGGATCAAAGAAACAATAAAATAACTTTTAAAATTCATGAAGTACAAACATGAATAAAAGTGTACTTTTTATCGGCACATCAACCTTTTTGCAAGGACGAAAATTTTATTCCGTGAAAACAAAATTCTTGAGGAAAGTTCTACCTTCAGCTCCTCACCGACCTTTTATCTTAAAAATTTGTGAGGACAAGGGATATAAAAATCCTTATCCTTGTGAAACATGGAATATAGAAAATGCTGGTGTACGATTTAGAGATTCGTTACCAAGCAACCACCATAAGGAGACTCCCCTCCCGATCTCTACTTAAATTATGCATATGTGCAGAATGCTCACATTTCAATTTCAAATATAGATTCTAAATTCTAAAAAGGACGTAAGTTTTGAGTTTTCTTGGGAAAACTTGGCTTTCATTTTGAAGAAACCCGAGTTCGGGAATCATCAGAATTCTCAAATTGAATTTAGAAGAAACTGAAACTGTCAGTAAAACTATACGTTGCTTTGAAGATTTATTATCTGTGCATTATGTTCAAACAACAGATATATCGTTGTTTTCGTTCTCGTTGGTTAACGAATCATTGTGCTCGTTTGGTTAAAATAAAGTTTCGAATTGAAGCAATTCTAAAATACTGGAAATATCCCAAAGTTTTTATTTTAAAACGTAAATAGATTGAAAGAATTGTTATGCATGTAGAAAAAAAGCAAATAAACTATTCTGAGAATTGCATGAAAAAATATTAAATGTATATATGTTGCATCTACAGCGCAATCTTATTTAAATGAGAGATTAATTTCCTGGGTTTTATGGCGCAAATGGCAAGTTTTATTAACAAGGAAGGCGAAAAGGTTGAAAAATTGAGTTCGTAATGAGATTCAATATAATAGTAATGTAGGATACTCAGTCATTAAAATATTAAAACGCAATTGATAGCTAATTTCGAGGAAATGGCCCTCAACCTTTCAGTATAGCTTATATACTAATAATGTTTCGTCGTCATTTTGCATCCGGAGATTAGGTAGGGCGTTGGTTTAACATTCACGAGATCTGAGTTCGGTCTGGGGCTAGTGTTTTTTTTTTAATTTTCTTTCAAATTAATTTAACAATTTACAAATATTTGTAGTTATTATCTTTTTCATTTTTAAGTAAAAATAAATGTCTTTATTCCTAAACTATAATTTATTTTTAGATGAATAATAATTCTAAAATAGCATGATATTTTTATAAAAATATTCAAAAGTTCTAAAATTAACAATTTAAAGAGGGCTATAATTACTATGTGACCCAGTTTTTCTTGCCAAAATAAATATTTTGTCGATTAATTTATAATCAAATTTATAAAATAAACATAAATACATTTTTTCAAAAAAAAATCACAAAAATTATCTAAGATAAATTAGAAATTTTTAACTAATATATTATTACTTTTTTATGTTAAGATTATTGCACATCATGTTCATTCATATGGTACTTGAATTCTAATTTTTATGCGTCAAAATAATTTAAATAAATATTACCATAGAAAAATCATTAAGAACTTGTAAATTTATGAATTTTAATAACGACAAATTATTTGTTATAATTCAACGAAGCCATGTTTATGCAGAAAATTAAAGAGAGCAGATGATAATATATTAAATATAACAGCAAATATTCTCAATGTTAATAATCAAAAAGAAAAACTAGAAAGAATTATGAAAGAGAGAGCTAAATTATGAAACGCATAAGCCGATGGAACAAATTTTTTTTACGTTATACGATATGCTTCATAGGCTTTATGTCAGCCTTTTCTGAAGGAAGACAAATGAAGTTGGTTTTCTAGATGTTACCTTTAAAGTTTCTCATGTGAATAATCGTTATTTATCGGTTATGCAAGATGACAAAATGAATCAAATTTTTTACAATTATAACAATTCCGATTCTTATATCTAATCTAAAATTAAAAAAATAATTTTATGATGTAGATAATTATAATATAATATTTATCAACATTTAAGTTATATTTGTAATTAGTTAATGTTATACAAGAATAAAATCATATTTCAAGTATTATGTGGATGAACATTTATTTTTGCATTATATAGTAGTGGAACTCTCAGTAAATTGCTAGGTTCATTCAAATAATTTTTAGAATTGATTTTTTTAAATGCCTGCAATTATTTTCATGGATGAAATCATAGCATAAGTATTAAAAGAGTACATATATTTTTGTATATAAAAAAGGTCAACATATTAATTAAAACCATCTTTATATTGTTATTTTATGTGTTTTTGAATATTTCTAAAAAATGCATACAAATTTATAATTATTCTTCTAAAAAATTAATTAAAAAGCAAGAGTTAGGAGAATGAACAGTTATTTTTATATAAAAAATGAAAAACATATTTATTAAATTTATTTGTGAATTATTGAAATAATTTAAAATAATTATTAAAAACACTAACTCAGGATCGAACTCGGGCCTCGAAAATGCTAAACCAACACCTCAGCAACTGCACTTTCCAGACTCTCAATGATGATGACTCATTATTACTTTAAAAATTAGAGGACCATTTAATTTTAATTTCCCTTTAATATTTTAATGAATGAGAATTTTAAAGGTATACTAGCAATATACTAAATCTCATTCCAAGCTCAATTTCTCAACCAGAGCCAACCCCTTGTAAGATGCATCAGACATGACATTATAAGTCTAATTAAAAGATTAATATCCGCCTTTCCTGATCCACTTACTGTTGTTGGCTTTCTGAGCCGGGATCCTCCTCATTTCTGGATTCTCCTCATTTAACAATGACTTGGCTTTGCCAAATGAGGAGAACATCTTTGTTGGTTAGCTGCGAGTGTTGACTGTTAGAGCACCACTGATCCTCACACATCAAATTGTTTAATGTGCATTAAAGTTTTATATTCAACTGAAAGGAATACTATCTTCACTAATATATTATTTCGAAAGTTCATACTGGTAGGATTCTATTTGAGTTTTATTTCTCTTTGCCATAAGTGGAACGAAAATAAAAGGTAGTAACAAAATTATGTTAATAAATTCTTAATGCTTTTTCAAATTGTCCCCATTTTGGAAGAATTCTGAATGATATCTTAATAGTTTTTTGTAATTTATGATGAAGATGTTTTACCAAAAGAAGAAATATATAAAACTTATTTAACAGAAGAGTAAGCATTTTTAAAAATTTAGAATGAACTATTGATTACTCATATCTAATTGCTTTCATATTCTTGCTAGTACCAGATTCAAGATAGAAGATTTATTATTCAAAACTATTTTAGATAATAGAAAGCTTTAAACCTGTGCTTTTTCTAAAATGGTCTGGTCTAAATGGAACATTGTAACATTTTTTGATATTCTGGCGAGTTCTTGATTATTTATTTATTTTATTTAGGAATAGGTACTGCAAAAAATAAAAGAGGACACAATGAAATCAACTTAATTAACCAAACCTCCCAATAAATTCGATAGAAATAAAAATAGCCTTAATTTGCATCCAAAACCAATATTATATTTTGCAATCTGAAATGTATTCGCGATGTATAACAGTGCAATTCCTTATTTTTTTTAAAGTAATCTATATTATGTAAATGTTAGTATTGTCAGGAAAAGGTTTTGAATAATTAGAATACAAAAATGCATTCGTTTATTTAAAATTAATCATATAAAAAATGTACTGTCAACAGAAAGTGTTTACTTTTAAAAATAAACCCTTAAAGTTAAATAAATTGGCAATTATGGCCTTTAAAAAATATACGATTTAATATTTATTTATTTAATTACATGCATAAAGTTAAAAAATTTTGACATGACCTGTTCACAAAAAATAATTTAATTAAATATCACATACCTTATAGCATTTCACGGGGGGAAAAATTTCTATGTTTTATAATAATCCATAAGTGTAAAAATATATTTAATTAATTTCAAGCTGGGTAAATATTTGATTCTTGTATGAAAAGGTTTTTTTTATGAAAATCTGAGTTATAATTACTTGAAGAACGTGCCGAATAAATTTATTTTTTTCGGTTTTCTACTGCTTGAAATTTATTATACCCTTTAATGAGCACAATGGGCATTCTTGGGATCTTGGGAAAACTACTTAAACAGCTCGAGTTTTCCTGGAAAGGAAATAATAGAAAACGAGCTTTAATGAGATTTGAAGACATTTTACACACGGCAGCATTAAACATAAAAAAATGCCTTTAATTTTTTTTATTCATTTGATAATTAGTTACTTGCTATTAGAAATAACCATACCATAAATAATATTATAATAATAAATAATAATGCTTAACTGAAATTAGTCGAGGTAAATTACTAGTTATTGTATTCCAAAATTTATTTTGTTGTTCTCTAAATCAAGAAATGTAAGTGATTAGTATCTTGTGCTTCCACAATCTTATGACTTTAAAGTTTTATCATGAAATGAATTCTGATCCACAAATCGAAATTTCCAACTTATTGCTTACGTTAACTCTATGATTATGGCAATCGAAATCTCCAAATTATTGCTTAACTCTATGGCTAAAATCAAGGTTAACTTTGCTAAGTACATTAAGAAATAATCAATACAATCTATACAAATCTCCTACTGGTATTTTATTTTAATTTAATGTAATCTAAAATCCAAAAATAAATCAATACAATATGCAAAAATGAATTTTTATCTATTCATATTATATGCGCTGCCAACCATTGAGATATAAGTTTGCTAACCTATTGCTTACACTAGTGCAAAGATTATGGGATTACTAGATTTACTAGCAGTTATTTCGAACACACAAAAAAAATTGCAAACAAATCGTTTCATATGTTTCTATTATTCAACAATATTTTAAAATTGATAAAAATTAAACGGCAAAAAGCACATGTCATACGAAGTTAATTGCTCTTATATCAAACAAAATAAAATTATTAAACGACAAACGAGTAATGAAGCAGATGGTTTAAGAATTGCAAATTCACCTTCTTCAGAATACCAAAATCAACAAGAGGCAAAGAATCGAAAGACAACGTTTTTGTTCTAACCGATCATGTGAATCAGAACTAGAAGCCAATATGCCACAAGAAACGAAGAATCTATTCTTAAAGGAAATTCGAAAGGAGATGTGCTAATTCCACACATTCCCATTATTCCTACCGACATGTTTTTGATTTCAAACGACTGCAGTTCCTTATTCGACTTGTGAACAAGGTGAAAATTCAACGCCTTTAAATGCGAATTGAACCTAGAAAATCCATGTTTTTCACATGACCAGTTGGATGTTTACGAGTCGGTCAGGCAAGAAATTAATTGCTGAAGACAGAAAAAAAGATATTGTGTACACTAAACCAATTGAATGATTAAGTTTTTTAAAAAATAGAATAAATGTTATTTATACCTCCTTATACATTATTCAATTTCAATTAATGTATTCAATGTCGACAAGAAAATAATTATCATGCTTTCTACCATTCCTAATTAAATAAGAGAGCTATTTCAAATTTCCAACGATATTTCCAAAATTATTTCTTCTGCAGTAGCAGTGCGCCGGGTACTACCTAGTTATTAATAAAAATAAATATCCACTTTTCCACAAATGCCATCTTAAATATCAATCTCAAGCGCCATTATTGGGCGGATATTTCTGTATTAATTATTCACGCCAAATGCAGTGGAATTTCCCAATCACTGCTCAAAGTACACCCACATGAAGATATTATTTTATAATTAATACAAAATCCCACTGCCATCTTTAAAAGCTTCGTAAAAGACTAAAAACAATATATAAATGACAAATTATTTTACAAAATAAACAATAAGTAATAAATTATTCATACCACCAAAAGCTCATTTCTCCGAATTCTTCATACAACAAAGAATGTATCAAGATATATAACATTCTCAAAATAGTATCGGTGATCTCTATATTTCTTTCAAGTTTCTCTTCAGAATAACATTAATAAAATACTTTCATTTTGTCCAGTAGAACTATTTCAGGGTATTTTTAGAACACAAAGGGCTAAATTAAATAGGATTATTCCCAACAGATAGAAACGCATGTAATATTCAATAATGTACTATTTTTAGAAAACTAATCTTTGAAAAGGATCTATTTCGTAATAATAAATTGAATATTGCTTTTTTAAAGAAAAACAGAAAAGAATTTTTCGCAATCAAAACTTTTGAGAAAATATATGCCCATAATGATGTTTAAATCATGACGTAATGTGATGATTTTTTATTCGTATATTCAATTAATCTTTCTAACAGATATGTGAATCTGTTTGATTCGATACTCAGAAGGAAGAAGTTATTTTGTAATTAAAAAATTCGAAAAAATGTCATGCAGTTTTGCTTTTATGTTTAGAACTTTATCTAAATTTACTCAATAAATATTAAACATAAATATTTCTAATATATAATTTTTAATTATCTCTTGATGCTAACTTACTTTAATAAGTTAATCTTTATCTATTTTTTTTCTATTTCAATCTATTCTTTTGACTATTTTCTATCTATTCTTTTTATTATTTTCTGTTTATTCTTTTTATTATTTTCTATCTTTTTTTTATCTAATCTTCTTCAGTTTTTTTCTTTTTCTTTTATCTTTAATAAACGCATTATTCACTCATTAGGCTTTCGGCCGGCTCTCTGATTCGGTTCTTTATTCTGAACAAAAAGGTGTATTTGTCCTAGTGTGCGCGTGTGAAAATATAATCCATGCATGTGACACCTGTTTGTCACAGCTTTCATCAATTGAATAAATTCCCCGTTCTTTTATCCTCATAGCTTCATTCCTTAGGTAATGAGATAAGGAAATAGATAAAGGAAATCATTTCTTTTTCTTGTAATTGTGTGGAAAAGTATGTGCATCTTTGTCTTCCAGCTTATAGACAGGATTTTTCTTTTCTTGGAGGCCTCAATTAGAGTGGTGACCCACAATAAAAAAATCCTTGCTTCTTTTATTGATTGAAAAAATAAGGCGAATATAATAAAAGATTAAAATGAAATTTTCTATGCGTATTCCAATGTATCATGTCAGAACTTAATTTCTTGAACGGCCAAACACCACGTGCTCGTGAAAGTTAAATAATATTTTTATTCGTTTTAATTGTTTCATTGAATTAGTATTGCAAACGATCAAAAAAACTTTGTCTCGAATTTATTGCTCAAAAAATATCACATTTCCTGTTTATTTCATTTCATATAATCACGTGCTCAAAGTGACATTTTTCTAGGTTTTGTTTGCTGTAGTAATTAACTTATTTTTTTTAAAATCAGAGCTTTTGTAAATGCAATGGCAATACGATATCAAAAGCTGATTTTTAGAGATGCGTGTGCAGATAGTAAAATTTTTTATTTTTCGCCTACGGATTTTTTTGTTGACGCCAAAATCCTCATCCTAAAAACATGTTTTGACATGATAATAAATCAGAACTCAAAATAATTTACTGCAAAAAAGATGAAAATAGTAAAAAAAGAGGTTTAAAAACAAGCATGGTTTATTCTATTTAAAAAAATAGCAATTCTGAATTTATCAAATTCGAGGAACATACTATCTCAGTTCTGTTATAAAAGTACCAATATTTGTACACGTTGTGTTATACCTCCATAAAAGTAACGCTATATAAGTTCCATTGCACAATGGAAGGACAAGCTTCATTAAGCAAGATGGATGGCATGCACTTAAAGAATTGAAGCAACCAAAGAATAAAATTTGGAATCACTATTCAGAACCCAATATCAAAAATTAGGAGGAATGGCATCGTACTAAGACCTATTATCCGAGTACCTGGAGGATGCCCAATGGTGCACAAAGTGGCAATTTTTTTATATAAATTACTTTGAAAGTCTGTTTTACTGAATTTTAAATGATACAAGAATTACCAAAGCAGATGGTTATCAAGAAGCAAAGAAGCGCACTTTGATATTTCTTGCACGATTCCATTGAATTAACAGACAGAGCAAATTACTCTACTCAAAACATTTCTGAAAATAATAATGAAGTCTAATTTTATACAGTCCTTTGATCCTGTAAACCATATCCAATAAAACTATCTTGAGAAACTTAACACTTGAATCCTCTGCGATATCAAGCCTATAAAGTTTTGAATACCATCATTTTAGAACAATCAATGATTTACTTAATTTAGGCAAGGTAATATAAAGCTCCACCATCCTGCAATCTTATGCAAATAATAAGTTATGTTTTCTTGGCAAAATAATCTATTTTTTTATCCAATAATTTTCTGTAAATGATATATTTCTATCCACATTCATTTACTAGTACATGATTTTTTAATGTTAATCAGGACTTCTGAATCACATGTAATTAAATCGTTAAGCACTAACATTTATTTCATATTTATAAAGGTTATATTAATCAGCAGTTCAAAACAAAATTCAATTTTTGTGATAAAAATCGACTGCGAGAATTTTGGTCTGTATTATCTTTAATTCCAAAAATTATATTTAAAAAAAAGTATCCGCAAGCAAATTTTTAATCTTTAACCTAAAGAAAATTAGCATCCATTTTCTTAAAATAAGTAGTGTATTTCATGAATAATTTTTTCTTCCATATATTAACGTTCCGTAAGATGTATAATTTTTACATTTCTGCTACTAACTGATAAAATAAACTTTCACTTTGTAGCTAGAGATAAATACTTTCCCTCGTAAGAGGAAACTGTTGTTAAGTTAACTTTATTTAGATCTGATTAAGGACTTATAATTAAATATATTCCCATGAAAACAACTATTAGGTTCCTAGCTTTGGATATTTTAACGGACTAGTTGGTAAGTAGTCTTGGTATACTGAAGCTGAAATTAAATTTTGTTTAAATTTGTTTCAGGAGAGAGATTTATTATACTTTTGACGTTTATTATTCCTTTCTAAAGACTTTGTTAGAATATTTACCTCTTCCAATTTTATGTATAGTCGGTATTATTTGAATTTGTTGTGAACTGTTATCCTTAATTGGGACATGTGAATAAACAAATTTGAAGAGAAGAAAAAGTAAGTAGAGAATAAGGTAATGGAATTAAACTTAACTGATTAAGTAAATTGGTTTATTAATTTAATTAAACTGATTTTATAAAGGGAATTAAAATTTTTGTTAAAAGTGAAATAATTGTTATAATTTATAATAATTGTTGAAATTTTTGTTAAAAGTGAAGTCATGTCTCATTCCCACTCTAGTTTTCTGAGTGTAAGACTCATATTCTTGAAATAAAGTGGAATTTTCTTTTAGTCAAAATGATTTTAAAGAACTTAGGTATCATCTGAAAGGAGAATTTGAATTTGTCTCAACATATGTACTAAATTGCCTTCATGCAGAATTTTCAAGGAACGCTAGCCCTGACTTACATTTGTTTTTGACCTGAAAGGAGACAAATAAAATACCTAGAAGCCACTTAGACCAATTCATTAGTAAAGCACACATCGATCTACCAATTTTTGAATAATGCCAGTTAAGAATATCATAAGGAAAGAATTCATAACTCCCCCCCCCCATTCGTGTTCTAAAAAATTAAGGATGGGAGAAATTACTATACCTGGTACCGTCTAGATTCCAATTTTATAACAATAATATCGGCGTTAAGTGAGTAAGAAGGGACTAAACCATTTTATGCAGATACTATTTTTTGAGGTTTATAAGTTATTTTTCAATTAGATAGATCATTTCAATTTTCATAAATAATTTTGATTTGTAAATATATATCATACAAAGGTTATTGACTTTACAGTTTTCTAATGCATGAGTTATATCATGTGAAAGAAATTATTTCCACATTTAAAAGAACTTGATATTCATAGCTCTTTATATTCAATTCCAAACATATTTTTTCTGCGTATTTAATAATGACTCAAATATAAAGTAAGAGTTATGTCAAAACCATAAATAAGTGTGAATAAAATGTTATAATAACTTTTATAAGTGAAAATAATTAAAGTCTGATAATTAAATGTCTGATAGTTTGAATTTTTAATATCTGTCAAATGTCTGGAACAAGTTTGATTGACTTGTAAAAACTTACAATTTTTCATTAAAAGTTTTAAATCATAACTGAATTTTATTTCCTAGGACTACATATAATTGATGAATATGCTTTGGCCTATTCGTATGCATTTATCTCCTTCCTATGCACTATATCTGCTTTCAAGTAAATTAAAGGTACCAAAATAAAATTTAAAAAAAAAAACCTTTTTCAAATCAAGAGTCAGAGTCAGCGAGTTTAATTGTCCGTGGATTGCAATCGATCAGGGCACATTCAGCAAAAAAGAAAATCTTCTTTCTTCAATTTTGAATGAGTCACGTACTAGTTTTTTTACTGCTTCTCCTTTTACTTCAATCAATGAAATTCGTAGTACAGCTTTCTTTCATAAATCAACCATCGCTTATTGAATGTTCTTTATGATATTTTTAATTTCATTTCGATTACCCGAAGAAATATCCTTAAATGTAAAATAAACTGTTTTTCGTCCACTGAATACTAGAATCCTTGCTTAAAAAACGCATTGAAATTTAATGAATAGTTCAGAGTTGGGTTCTTTTATCAATAAAATGATTTCTACTACTTAATTTTTCGTATACTTTTTATCAAACGATTTATTTCCAGTGTGCAAAAATGAATTTTTGCAAATGATTTTTACATTCAATTGCTGATGTACTTAAGTTCTGTAATTCAGTTAAGTTATGTATACTCATTGATAAATTCTGGAAATGTTATTATAAGACTTAACTATCAATTAATCAATTCATTTGAATTAAATTTTAGTTGAATATGATTAGAACTATTTTATTGTAAATTTGAGAAATATGGATTAAATGAATCCATAAGAGTTGTAATGATGAATTATGAAATACATTTTTAACAATAAAAATTAAAGAATAATACTAGTAAAAGAAATTTTTAGTAAAAACACTTTTATGTGGCACTAAAACGTAGAAAATGTATTTTGATAGAAATCTGTTCAAAACAAAAATCGTAAATACGAGAGGCACTAAAAATACTATGAGGAAATTAAGCCGAATTTACTTAGGTATTTTAGATCATGGCCTCACGCTTGTTCGCTTTTTTTTGCTTTAACTTCTAGAATTTTGATTAAGAAACGTTTTAACCACGTTTTAGTACACTTATAAAAGTTTGATTTTTTTTTAAAAAAATTTATTTTATATTTATTATTTTTTTCCTTAAATTGCTTTCCATAATTTATTTCCACTAGCGTATTTCACACGCAGGATCAGATTATAAATCCGATGAAGTTTATTTTATATTTTTCCTAAAGATTAATTCTGATGTAGTACTTGTAGAATGCTTCACAATGCCTGTATAAATGTTGCAAATGCGATTCCATTAAATCGTTAGGTCCTCTCGAACATAATCAATCAAACTTCTAATTACTCAGAAAACAGTATTTCAACTTTTCTTCTTTCAGACTTTATGGGTAAAAAGTATAGGAAAGGATACTAATGGGAGATAAATATATGTAGGCTTATTTGCAATTGAGATGGACCACAATTCATATTTCTTAAGGGATTTAAAAGAGGAAAAACACTTCTGCTTATGTGGTAGAATAAACCGATAGTCAATAAAACATGTAACAAATGTCAAGAATGTATATTCTTAGATTTTGGCATTATCTTATTTTAAAGAATTTGAAAAAGAGAAGAATTATTATTAATAATTCATTGTAATTTTTTTGTTTCGTGAAATTTTGTCATATGTTTAAAAAAATGAAAATTACTTTGTTTCCTTTAAATACTTGTACTGTTTTTTGATTCATTGCTACTATTAAGAAAGCGAATTATCTCAACTGATTAAAACAAAATCATTATTTTCCCTTTTAAATGTTTGCTGTCAAGCAAGTGGAATAACTCAATTGCTTAGAAGAATAAAAATAATTTTACTTCCTTTTATTTTTACACTAGTTCGATTTATTACTGCCTCTAAGAAAAGCGAATTGTCTAAAAATCTTATTTATATAATCTGAATAAAAGTTTTTGTCAAGAAATAAAAGGCTTTTTTCAAAATCTTTAACATCAGATTATTCTCGATTCTTTTAGTGAATATATAAGAATAATCTCTATTAAATTTCCACATCAAATATTTAAGAAGTCAACAGATATACGTTCGTTTCTCCATTATGATATTCGCCCATTTTACAAGCCTGAAGCTTTTAAATTCCATAAAGAAAGTAACATAATTTGCTGACACTGAAGTGTTAAAGCTCTGACATTTTCAAAAATATTCTAAAGTTTATCCAAAAATCACTTGCTTCACTCTTTTCTTTTTAGTCCTTAACAGCTTTATTTTTCTTGTTCATAGATTGTTTTGACATGGTTGTTAAAATAGCTTTACGTTTTTCAAAAGAATTCCCTAAAAAATCACGGAGAAAATAAATATGCTTATAAAAATAATGAATATTTTTTTATCGAAAAGCTTTAGAAAGCTAAAATATTTTTAATATCAATTTTTCTGTTAAGTTTGACGCTTTAATGAATTTTAAACATTTTGTTCGAAATTTTTTAGGGTATTTTATATTTACTTAAATTCTTTAATAGTAGGGATTTCGAAACGAAGTTCTATGATATGACAAATTATATCAATATTTCTGTTGTCAACAAATCGAATGAAATTAAATACTATTAATCACAGACGAATTCTTAACTTTAAATTCTATTACTAAAAACTTAAAATACTTTTTACTCCCTTTTATTTAATTTGTTTCATGTTTGTCAAAATTGGATCGATTTTTCACTCCTTTTCTGGTGTATCTATTATATATTAGTTCTCAAATTCTGCTCATTTACGTGTTCTTAGAGAAAATAAAACATTGTAATATTTTCATAATTTAATTATTTACTACTTATATAATTTTAATTAGTTTTGATAGAACAGGCGATTATTTTGTATTGAAATTGAGAAAAAAAATTATTTTAATATTTCATAATGTTTATTAATGTGAATAATGAAAAATAGTAAAAGCTAAAATTTATAATATAAAAAAAGTTTTTAAAACTTTTTGTAATAAAAATGCAGATAATACAGAAGTACAATACAGAAATATATTTTCTTAATCTGCATATATTCACCAAAATAATCTTAAGAATATGAAGCGTATGAGCAATACTATGAAAAAATTTAAACACTACGAGAAAGTTAATTTTTGAACATTTATTATAAATTTAATTCGATTTTAAACGGATTTAATAGTAAGAATAACTAATAACACTTCGTGCATTTATAATTTTGTTCTGATATCCATATTTTAAAAATGAAAACAAATTTGAAACTTTTTATTAGTATTATTCCATATAGTTTTAAAAGAATGTTATAGTCCGTTTCTTAAAAACAATGAAATTAGAGAATTATTGAATCTCTATTGTATAAAAAAATTCACAAATTTACAAAAAATTTTAACTATGTTAAAAATAATCAATTGATCTTCAGATTTTAGATTTTTATAAGATTTTTTTATCATTTGATTTTATAATAACCATTAAATAATAATTATTATTATTTATCCTTTGTTTTAGGTCAAAATACTTTCGCGGTAAAAGAATACATGGCGACTGGGACATACGAATGGAACAGGTAAATATCAATATTTTTTTAAAGCATGGTGATGTTAATCCTTTAAATTTTAGATTTCTTAAATGTATTTTATATTTTTGGAATATGAGAACAGTGATTTTGCCAGTTGATGGCTTTTTTTGTAAAGAGGATTTTTCGGATACTAAATTATAATCTATAAATATTGCAGCAAATTTTTAAAAATATTGAATTATATCAAAAAGGGTTATGCAAAACAATTTTGATTAAAATTAGTAATCAATATTATTAAATATTTTATAAAAGTTTTGATTATTTTTTATGAACGTGTAAAAAATTGCGTCCAAATATTTTCTTTGATTGAAGGATTTAATGCAAATTTCATTTTTAATAATATCATTTTATAAAGGAAAATTAAAATAATAATTCAATAAATATCCATTTGATATTGTTCGGGTAATGTTAAAAACAAAAAATCCACCAAATCATTTAAAAAAAATTTTTCAATATTATTTCAAGTATTCAACTATGATCCAGATCTTAAACATGATTTATAAACTTCATTAACTGCAAATATATGGATTTTTGTGATTGTAATTATAAAATATATATATATATATATATATATATATATATATATATATATATATATAGTGTGTGTGTGAGAG
Organism: Argiope argentata; assembly: GCA_026289955.1. Lineage (NCBI taxonomy): Eukaryota > Metazoa > Arthropoda > Arachnida > Araneae > Araneidae > Argiope > Argiope argentata. Next base: position 174,948 of record JAOUZG010008446.1, read on the forward strand.
AGAGAGAGAGAGTTTTATATTTGTAAAGAATAATAATCAAGAAATAAAAATAGTTGATTCTGCATACATCTTCGACGAAAATGTTGGAAACGTAATAGTGTCAAATGAACCAAATAAAATCCTCACCATCCCAACAATTCCACTCTTTTCTAAATAATACTAAGTTTTTCAAATATATTTTTTCAAAGTTTTTCAAATATCATATTTTCATGTCACTGTATCAATATGAAAAACAAGCAATAGCAACTAGTATTTTATAACAAATATTTAATTTTTTTTTATTTGGAAATGAAAGGAGAACGTTTACAAAAGAATTTATGCTGAAAATATAACCCATTGAATAAAGAAAAATGGAGAAATTAATTTACAACAAAGAATGGCATAAGTTCTCATATATGCTATATGAGAATCTAAATTATGCTAGATTTTTTTCGACGTTATTATAAGTTGCTACAAAATGGCGCGTTTGGTGCTTAGCCTCGTTTTCCACCGAAAACAAATTTTTGAAAAGTAACTCTTTCCATTCGAGGATTTGGTACAAATTTTACATTGCTCGTAATTTTTTATATAAAAATTATACAGAAAAATCTATGCATCTAATTTGTAGCACGCTTGAGTAATTGCACTTACAAACAAACCAGCAATCAGTAAGCTTGCTTATTGGATTTGATATAAACTTTGTTATCCATCTATACTTTGAGTAATAAGCCATATCGCAATTTTTTAAATCTATTCAATTGAATTTCTGAGCACTCGTTTTATCAAAGTCACAGATCAACTGACAAAAAGAAAGCAAGCCATAATTTGATAAAATCTACTAATTTGAATTGAGACCAAAATCAAATTTTGTCCTTCTAGCTTTTCATGTTTTAAAGTTATCGCTTTCAGAGACAGACTGACATAAATTCCGAAATGTTTTTGAATCTCGCCTAGATTTAAAACGAAGATATTTATCAAAATTTTGAGGTCAAATTTTTTGATGATTGCAATATATTTTCTTTTTATACTTCAAGAGACACGAGAAAGTAAACATGACAAAAATAAACCGAAAAACGTATGGAACAACTACTAACTACGGACAAAATACATAAATGTGACAACATAATACCAACAACTACTATAAATCTGAGCTTGAGGGCATTCTTTAGCTATAGATCAGTGGCATTATTTGTTGACAAGATATACCGTGTTTGGGCACTATTCCAGGAGGTCAAACTCTTATCGAAAGACAGTAAAAGCCATCTCGAAATCTCTAACGGTTTTCCATGACGTGTACATTTCAAAAGACTCTTTGATAAAGTAGGATAAAACATCAGAGCTCTTCTCCTTCAAATAAAGAAAACAAAAGAGAAATAATACCTTTATGTTAAAAAAAGGGAGCTTTCATTCAAAAATGCAGAGCTATCTTTTGCTTAGTATTTGAATAAATGAAACATAAAATCTATAGATATGATTTATTCTGACACTAGGCACATTTTAGATTTTTTTTTTGTATTTTTTTATGTTTGTAAGGATAAAATTTTGTAACAGAATTTTCAATCTTTTTGTATGTACTGAGGAGATGATTTTTTTTGCATATTCTTAATGGTAATATATTATTTTAATATTTCTAAAAAATGATAATCATTTATATTAGTTATCAGTTAATTATGTTACAATTCAGTAAATATAATTTTTTATTTCGTTCAGGGGATCAGATTTGATAGTGAGTTTTAAGAAAAAATACATTTCAAGAAATAAATGTAAGAAGTTATTAAAGTAAAAAAAAAATCTCCTTCGTAATACAGTAATAATGGTTTTCATAAAAAAATAGTTACATTTTTTAAATCTTAATATATTTTAACGTAACAATAGGCAGTTATTGTTATTTCTAAGTATTACAGTTTTAACAGGATACAGAACTCATTAATTTAAAGCTATAAAACAGTGTTTTAAACTACATTTATCATTAAATAGAAATATATACATATCTACACAATAGAAGTTTCATTAAAACTTTAAAAGAAAGTTAAAAAGAAATCAATATCGGGACTTAAATTAAAATTTATGAGAAAATCCATTCTAATTAATAAAAATGATCTATTTTTAAAAAATTTAATTATGAGAAAAAGGAATAGAAAATTCAAAAACTGGTGGTGCTGAATAAAAAGTTGATGCTATCTTTTTTTTATAGTAATTCTTTGAATCGAAACGAAAAATAAGTTAAGTTCTATTAAAAGAATTATCTTCAGGGCTCCTAAAATTTAAGCAAGAAATTAAAATTACAGAATCCGTTATACTGTTTCAATATTCAGAAATACTGCAAGACAAAGCAGAACTTTGAACAGATAAATTTCAATAAAAAGCCTATCGTGAATAAGATTTATTATAGTATAGAAGATACACGATTCAAAAGCTTGGATGAATTTTTTAAATATATAAATTAAAATTAATTTTGAAGCAATTACATCTCGAGAAAAGAAATTAAGATGAACAGATACAATTTAAATGTTAGGCTTATTAATATGTTCATTTTTTGTTTCAATACAATACAAGATTCAATGTGATATCCTTTCATTTCAAAAAGTGGAAAGGAAACATTGAAATGAGAAAAACTATTCATTTTAATTCGGCTTAAAAAATGTAGTAATGTTTTATGTAGCTAACTTGTTATGAGTTTTTTTATTTGTTATTCGATTCTTATTGTTAATAGCATGACCAAGTTTGGTATAAAATACAAATTTCATTATCTGCAGATCTCGTTAAGTTGTTGAACAAAAAACAAAAATGTGAGATTCCACTAATCAAACTAGTTACTCCAGTAATTAAATTTCTCATTAAGGAGCATTCCTTATTTTTTTTCTTCAGCTCTTTTAGTCTTTTTTATTCTTTTATCGTATTTGCCCTTTTAATACAAAGAAAAGAATACTTAGAGAAAAAGAATGTCTTTGCTTTTTAAAAATATATATAACAGTTTTTACATGAAACTTCATATTTATAAAAGAAATTAATTTACATATAATGTATAAGATCAAAGCACGCTAACGTCATCTAAAGATATAGTTGGAAGATAAGTGATTTATCTCTGGCTTTCGTTCATATTTTCTTCGACGGAAATTGTAAACTAATTGTGTTGAAAGCATCTAATAATAAACTGGTCGGCTATCAAATTAAGAGACAAATTAAAATGCAACACAGAATTAAAATACGTCAAATTTTACTGGCCACTCTATAACCTTATAGGTTGCTCTCTAAACATGTCACAAACGAGAGAAAAAACATGGTATACCAAAAGCCATCATCCCATTTTAATTTAATCAATTATTGTAGATTCCATCCTTGAAGATAAATCATAAAAAAAGTGACCGTTAAGGGATATTTTTCGTTGATTTAAAAATCTCTGTAAGGAAACAAGAAAGGGTAGTAAAACTTTTATCCGTTATTCAGTTATTTTTCTTCCTAAACACTGTAACTGGGCATTTGCATCTTAAAAATAATGTGGAACTAGTAATTTCTTGAGGTGCAAGCTGACAGGGATAATTTTTGTTCAAACAAGACTGTTCACGATCCCATAGGCTCTTAGGAAGCTCCCTAATAAATAGCTTCCTTTTGTATGAATAAGTATACTGGAGCTATTTTGTATTCGTGATCCTTGTTCCTGTTTAAACCGGCAAAAGCTAAGAACCACGTTTCTGGAGCGTAAGCTGGATAACACATATTCATTCCTTCATTCCTATACTGGTACTAAGGATTCGGTACTATATTCATGGTCACCTTGCTCTCCTGACCATAATATTTGTGATTTTGAGTGTGAAGAGAAAGTTATCCATTAATGTAGAGGAGGCGTATGTAGTGAAGGTTATCCATTAATGTAGAGGAGGCTATTCACTAATGTAGATGAGGTCATTTCAGAAGTATGTCCTATAAATTCAAGAAGGTTATCCGTACATGTAGAAGAGACTATTCATTAATGTAGAGGAGGTTCTTTAGATTTAGTTCATCTGCAAGAGAAATATAAAATTTTGAAATTGAGTTGATATTCTTTGATTTATTCAACACCAGTTCAAAATGAAAATCACATTTCCTACCGAAATAAGAAAACTTTCATCTGATGTACTTATAAGTTTAATTTCTAATCAAAAACTAAACTGAATTTTGAAAATTGCTCTTAAAATAAGTATTCATAAATGTCATCCTTTCTTAAATACCGAATAGCATTGTTAAGATTTCAAATTTGAACAAAAATTATAAATTTATTTTGAAAAGAATATTTTTACATGAGATACAGATTAATTCTTCTATTACGGTGCAATTATAAAAACTCATGTATTTTTAGCAGACAAAAGAAAATATTATTTTAAAATTATTTTATAATAATTGATTGCTTTAATTTATAGTGTGGAATATTTTTTTAAAAAAATTTCTGATTAATTATAGTTTTACAAGCTGAGATTTGGATGCAATAATTAATTTGAAAATCATTTTAAGCAAACTAGTTCGTCAAGTATGTACAGACGACGATGTCAAATATTAGAATAAAAGAATGACCTACAGCATTTATTAGTGAAATAGCCGGATACACCCTATTTTTTTCTCTTAAAATTCAAGCCACAAGAATGGGGGCATACCTTTAAATTGCTTATTGCTGAAAAATCAATATAGTGCATCTCGAGTTTTAGTAACAGGTTTCGCTATTTATCGCTCATTTTAATTCGTTGTTGCTGCAGTTACCGCAACTGTTAAGTAAACTAATTCCGTTCAAAACGGCAAATCGCCGAGCACGCTGAACGAAAAACAAATAATAAAAGAAAGTGGAAAAGGGACTGGCTGGAAAGGGTGACACGCCCTTTACTCTGGGGAGAGTTAATGGCGCCCAGCTCTCTAACTTGTTTATGAACAAATAAAATAAATCTGCGGTTCGTATTGCTAATAAAGACTCCTGCCTGTAAAGGGTAGACAAAGTTTCGTCGTCATATTATGATGGAAGACTTGTTCTTTATTGTTGTTATGTTTTGGAAAGTCTGGCAGATGTAAAAAATACCAAAATGTGTTTGCAGCTGCAGATTTGAGTGATATGCTCGTTTATTAAATGGGAAAAAAGGATTTCGTCTTTCCAAAGAACGGGAAATGGCTCCATTAAAGCAATGACCGCGTATTATATTTTAATATATTTGTGAAGAGTTTAACATTATGTATGCATACTTTGTTTTTCCTTTAAACAAATTTAAGAACATTCACCAAATTTGCAAGATTTTTTTATAGAGCAAGTATTTTGCACATTGTATTGTGCAGTAGTTTAAATGGTCTTGTTATTTTTAAACTGAACTTAACCTTCTCCAACCCATAAATTGAAAAACAAAAATTTGAAGGTATTCTTTGTATAATGCATAAAAATATGTATTCTATGCCTCTTAAATCAGAATGTCTTATCAAAAATAATTTGCAATATAATGCAACAATAACTTCTTGATTATTTTGTGAGTAAATAATTAACTTTTGCTTTTGTGAGTATGCTCAAAGTAAATTTGGCTATATTTATAAATAAGCATTTTAATAATTGAACTTCAGAGCCATTAGTTTTTTTATAGCTTGGTTATCTTTACAAATAAATTTTAATTCGCAAATGCACATGCCTGTATTAATCAAAAATAAGCGAAACGGCGAAGACATTAAGGAATTTTTCCTCTATAATGCATTAATTATTGGTGAAAATGAAAGAGAAAATTCGCCAATTTGGATAATTTTCCAATGGATAAATGGTGTTTTATGCATAATTGTTGAAAATGCAATCTGCAACTATCTCATATACTGACAAAAAGTAATTTAATTACTTCACGATGAGCCAAAAAAATTTTATCTCTGCAAGTGAAATTTATTTTAAATAACTTACTTGTAATTCGAAAAATTTATTAACACTACCTAGGAAGAAGTTTATGAAAAAGCACTACTGATATAACTTGAAAACACTTTCAAACTAAATGAAAAAAAAAACCTTTAGTATCAAGCAATAATCATCTAAAGGGGCATGAAATTCATTAGTATAGCACATTAAATGAGGAAGATTAAATTAATGGCCTCATTTAAAGGATATTCTAAATGGCTAAACTAACACAAATGATTGTGTGATTCTCATAGATGATCATATGCGATCACACATCATAATAAAATGATCGTCAACAAATTAAATAATGGTAAAAAAGTATCCTTTGCAATGATAATAATTTGGATTGATTCAATTTAGATTAATTCTTAATATGCAATGGATATTTAAAAAAGGAAATGAATGTCAAAAAATAACTTCATCCAGCATATTAATTTTTAAAGTTAGTATTCAAATAATAAGGTCATCCTTTTATCTGTGACCATTAGACTCTTCTTCGCTTTTCGTAGGTCTCAGCATATTCAGCTTAATAATTTATATAATTTTTCGAACAGAATTTAAAAAAAAATCTAAATGAGAAAATATTTTATCCAGAAGTTTTGTCAGACATGAAAAAATTGAAATAAGAAAAAAACGGAAAAGATCAAGAGTTTAAAAATGTTGAAAGTTTTTCCTCCAGTACCAAGTAGATACATCATATTTATTGCTTGATGATAAAATCTCAAAATAAAGATACAAAAATGCTTCGTAGTTATTTCCAGAATGCCAGTTATATTTATTTAATCTATCTTACTTTTTGAAATCAAAATTTATCTATCATAAAGTCGCTGTCAAGACAATATTGTTTGCGTTTTAACAAGATAAAAAAAAGCATTGATTAATTCCATCTGCAGAATTGGCTCATCTCTCATTTTACCTTAAATATTAGGTTGGGGGAAAGAAATCCATTATTATTTTACAGCCATCTACCGAAAAAATAGTGGATTTCTTTTCCCATTATTTTCAAAAATTCCATATGGAAAGAAAATAAGGGAAAATATTGGAAAGAAAATGATGGAAAGTAATCTATTATTTTCTCGGTAGATGAACGTAAAATAATAATGGATTTCTTTCCCCCCAACCTAATAATAATTAAATGTAACTTTCTAGATTGAGAGACCTTAGTACGTTTTAACTAAATTAAATTCTGAAAAAAAGAATAATTTTAGAGCCAACAAACAGGCTTAAGACGTTCGAAATTATCTCTAATTGTTTATCCCAAATCAAAATTCGATACTGCCGTTAAGAGAGGTTTTTCAGTGTAGAATCCTTAATGGGGCCCATAATTCTTTGATGCCGAAAATAAAGTTAAACGTGTAAATCTAATGGGAAATAAGAAGTACACCATTTTAGCACGTCTTTTTTAAAATCGTTCAGGTTTTATCAATATTCTAGATTTATTCCAAAAACCAGAAAGTCAGGTTTCCCTAAATGATTCACAATATGCGTGAAGTGTGAAAAACTTTCCGCTAAAGTGCTATTCTGTTACTGGCCAGGTCGTTTCATCTTTTAAAATGTGATTAGCCTAGCGTCGCCGGATTTATTTTCAAACTGATTCGATGTTAATGGGAAAGGGAGAAATAGCATGTCGGGAAACCCCATAATCACACAGAGTATCTGCACAAAGAACCTAGACGTCCGGATAAGTACAGGGGTGTGTCCATATTTATTGATTTACGAAGAGGCGAATAAACTCGATTCTGTAATATTTTGAGCTGCTGGTGAATGGTCATTTTTCATGTCCAAGACAGGTGCAAGGTACATCAAAGGTGTATTTATCGTTTTTTAGTAATTGTTTATAGATTCATTTGCATGATATATTATGAAACGATAATAACAGGGAATTTCTCATTGCTCTTACTCTACAGTTTTCGAATGCACCGATCCATTCATGTATACAAAAATTATTAAGTTCAGTGTTTTTTAATCAGATATAAAGAAATTGATTCGCTTCGACTCACTTTTGAAGTTAATTATGAGTAACAATATTTTAATCTATATATAATAACAGCAATAATGGCATTTTTATTATTGATATCACATTGTTGATAACTTATCATCTGGATAAATTAATCCATTTAAATTTGTGTCTGGTTAATGCATAAAACAGATTGTCTGGTATTTTCTTTGAACTAACTGATTGCAATAAAATGATAAAGTAGGTTTTAAGAAATCGTCTTCTGAATGTGTAATCGTGGTTCAGCAATAAAAATCTTTTGTTTTAAAATTTCTTTGTTATACTAGCATCAAACTATAAAACTATTCAAAAGTAAAAGGACAGATCTTTTTAAAATGAGGAAGGAAATTAAAATAGATAAATCTTCTTTATTCTTCAATACTTATAAGCAAATGTAATTGCAAAAACTTTCTTGACTAAAAAATTTCTTTAACATTTTTTAAAAACTATTTTTATTGGAAATTTCCATTGATTAATAAGCGCTTCATTTTCTTTTTTTTATCTTTCAAATTCGAAATCCCTCATGGTTTTTCTGGGCTAATGGGATCTGGGATTTTTCTCCATTCTTCCCATTTGGGAAGGAATTAGAAGTGGAAGAGTTTTAAAAGCTTGATTACAGGGGAAAAGTCAAGATAAAATGATGATAATGACACTGGAACTCGGATTGCTAACGTCAGCCGCAATAAAGACTTATGATCTTCGAGAATTATTTGATGCTGGGCTCGATATAATTAAGACTAATCGGTTGAAACCCTATTAAAAGTCATGAAAAATTTATTTCTTGTAAATCTTCTTTTAATAAACTGTGCATTAACTTCTCCTGTTTAAAATAATATAATATAGACAACTCGAATTAAGAGCTCAGCAGTTTTTTAGGCTACTTATGTTTATTTATAATCGATTTGTCATATAATTTCCTTATTTTCGACATAAAAACGAAATTCAAAATATATTTATCAAAAGAATTAACGCATGGCGTTGTTATGATATGGTCATAAATCATTAATATTTAAATAAAAGATTTCTGACTTATTTTAATTTAAATTGTTTAAAATTGAATTTTGGAATATCAGCATTTGTCTGATGGTACGGACGGTACAGTTGGAACAATATTCTACGATTTTACACACCGCACAAACAAAACAACATTTGGTTTTGATATGATTCATGTTCCCTTTTCTTCGATGGAAGTTGTTTATTTCATTTTTTTATTAAAAAAATCCTATTACATTGCATATTATAAAAAGACATGTAATAAATATACAATGGTTAAAATACACTCAAATAAACAAAATACAATTAAGCAAAAACTTAATGAATCACAAAACTAACTCTATAAATACACTTCACAATTCAATAATTGTACAATAAAAGAAGACATAACTCAGTTGAGTTTAAAAATTGAAGGCTTTTAATATTCAAATGCTAGAAATTTAAAGAAAATTTCAAAATCTTAATAATATTTATAAAAAATTACTCATGAATTAAAATTATTCATGAAATTAAATTTCATAAAAGATTCTAAAATACTGTATTGTCTTTTGATTTTCTAGTATAAGTTTATGTCAAAATCGTAAATTTTGCCAAAAGGACAGATGGAGTGATATATTTGTTTCCAAACAATTCATGCTATGAATTTTACAAAATACCAGGACTTCTATTTTATAAAATATCGGCAAACATGACATATAAAAAGAAATTACAAGTGAATGATAATTATCATATAATTAACAATTTCTTAATATTTTGGGTTTATTCTTTATATTTTCGGTTGAAATGTAAATATATGGTAAATATTTTAGGAAGAAAATAAATTTTATTTTTATTTCTCAGTCTTGGTTTTATTTGCAACGTAAAAGTGTGATCTCCCCGAAGAGTTTACATTCTTACGACCTTCTATTATGATATACTTCATCATTCAACACATCAGGAGAATGGTTTCGGGTATTTTATGCATTTTATTTTCATGGCGGTTTTCCTTATGTTAACTCGTGAAGTGGTTTATGTTTTATCATGAAAGATAAACTGTCTACTCGTGTGAATTTACAAACTCTTTTTCATTGCTTGGAGCATGGGAAGATCTCCTGTTTAGCCATAAAAAAAAACTTCTATTTGCCAAAGTATTCATCCACTACAGAATCATAACATGAGAAATAGGAATTTTAAGTTTTGTTTTTAGGATAATTTTAAGAAAAAGTAGTATTTGAAGGCTGTATTAAGACAGTGGCTAAAATTTCAAATGAAACTCTATGCCATTTTATAAAAAAATTATTTTAAGGTATGATCAGTTTTTAGGTTTTGCCGATTTTTTATCGCCGATTTGCAATAAAAGTCCAAGAAAGAAATGACAAACATATCTTTCAATCGCCGCCTTCTCTTCTTTAGTTTTCAAATAATACTTTCCGTTTCCGTTTAAATTAATAATTTTTTAATAACAAATACAGTATTCCTATCAGAACACAGCAGGAAAAAATAATACTACCGATTTTAACATCACTGAATCTATATGATATGCATTAAAATTATGGGATTTCTATATACTCTATGAAAGATTCATAAATAATTGAAAAAGAAAGACAAGTAAAGAGTTATTAATATCAACGTACTACAGTTGCTGTGCTAGTTGATTGTAAATCGTAAGTAGTATAAGGAAACAATATATATTAAGAATTGTCCCAGTTCCACTAACAACAATGAATTAATAGATATAAATTAAAGATTTCAAATCTAAAAATTAGTAGTATTCTTTTCTTGAATTTCTTCATATATAATATTTTTAAGCGGAATCATAGTTGAAGACAGAAAAAATACTTCGTTTTTTTCCACCCCGGGATATATGATTTTTGTATAAGCATAAGCATAAGCTACGAGCACATCAACCAACACAGAAAGACACAAGAGCGAAATGAGGAAAAGCCAATAAATAATTTATCATTGTGATTATAAACTGTGAGATTTTGATAAGGATTTCTCAACACTTGTCTTACCAGGTAAGGGATTTATAGGGATCTTTTAAAAAAAATGTGCTAATCTTGACATTTTTTTATCCCTTCACTCTGATTGTAGGAAATTGTCGATTTCTGAAATTTTACCGAGCTTCTGTTGAATTAATTAAATAATAAAGGTGGAATTCGATCAGGAAACAAAAGAACATTTTAGAATAAAGCTAATATTCGCTAAAAAAATTAGGAATATATTTGTTTAAATTAGATTTTAAAGTATTACAGAAGCCATTGGCAATTCACTAATTCGAACCCAGTATATATGTGTCTATTTTTTATCTGACGTCATGTGTCATAATTTTTAAATGCCGCCGTGGGATGTAATTTTTTAGAATGCATATAAACCCAAGTATCATCCTTACCATGTGACCATGGATTAAAATTGTGCAGTCCATCAAAAAATAAATCTATAGTAGCATGTAAATGTACTCTATGTCGGTAAAAGAAACGAATATTTCAGATTGATTTAATATCAAGCATTTATCTAGAGCAACAAATATAAAGATACCCAAAAGTTTCCAGAATAGTATTAGAATCATTGAAGACAGGATTACTTCTTCACGCATAGAGGGAATCGAAATCATAAGTGCACAACCAACCAACGAAATATTACCTCTATTCAACGCACACTTGCAGAGAGCTTATTGGAGCTTATAGAGAAGGTATATACCATTTTTGAAAAAGGGAAGGAAAGAAGAATTTCAACTAACTCTTACTCTATTCACTTTGCACAAAATGAAGAATGAAAAAAGGAAACGATGCAATAAAGAATTTTTTTCCCATCCAAAGCAGATGTTTTCAAACCACTTTGACTTCTGATAAAGGAAAAGGATTTGCTTCAATGTTTGCTCCACTTATTTGGCATTTCTCGAATATATTTAATTCGTGTGCAGAAGATATATTAAATTTCTTTCATAGGAAAGAAAAATATGTTATAATCATAGTAGATTGTAACATATTTTATATAATTATTGATTCTGATCTTATTTAGTTGAATATGACAAAATCGTTGAGAATTAATGCGCCGGCAGACAAAAGCCTACTCTTAAGGAAGCTATCAAATAATCGTTAGTTAAAAAAAATTCATAACTAATAAGAACGTTAATATGTAAGCTGGTATTAATGCAATATAAACTTATATTTGATCTAACTTACTCTCGCTCATTTTTAATGAAATCCCATTGTTAATACGAATAAATCATTGAATCAGATAAACTAGCAAATAAGAAAAAATTGACAAGGTGAAATGTCAAATGAATTCGATTAATTAAAGCATTTTTTCGTATTCTATTGTTTTGATTTTTATATTCCTATTCACGTACTTTTTATTTTGACATTTGTTTAAGTATAAATTTGAATCAAAAATGCAATGCTGAAATAAATATATAATTATGTAATTAACTAAATGTAGCCTTTTGCTATGGCTTTACAATCGAGAAAACGCCTTTTTTAAAAGAAAAAACAACTCATTGATTGTCTCATTAAGCATAAAATAGTTCATTTTTATTTGGTAATAACAATTTAAAATTCATTTGCTCCTTGTAAAGAGATTTCATAAAATTTAATTTATAAAACGATGCATAAACGTAAACCTATTTAAAATTTGCAAGGCCTGCATATTGAATGAAGCGCAGTTTTTTTCTTTATAAAATTCAGTAATATTCTTCACAGTAAAGAGAAAAGAGCAACTTCTAACTCAATTTATTCAACTGTTGATCATGTGGTTGAAAAGCACTCAGATTTTGATTAGGCATGTGTGCAATATGTAATCTTAAAACACTACTTGTCCAAAGATGAATTTTACCCAAGTTCAACGCTTTTCTTTTATAAATTTTAAAATTTAGTGATTCTTTTCTGTACAAATTTTAATGTCCATGGGTAATCCCTTATCTTATACATTCTGCTCTATAAAAATTACATAAATTAATATTTTTTTATAAATTATACTTTAAAAAGTCACCAATAAATCTATATATACATTTATAACATTCAATGTGTTTTTTTGCGAGATATCAGTTTAAAACTTTCATATGTTTTTGGACTTGCAACTCACATATCGGATAAAAGTAATCCTCCATAAAACTGTTTCATCTTTCAAAAAGTAAAAAAATATATTTGATAAATGCAGCATTGATTATTTAGAAAGCAAAATATGTTAAATTCATTTTGCTTTCTTTATTATTTTCTTTTTCAGTTCTTCCATTAATCTTTAATTTTTCAGAAATGTCTTAAGGATTAATTTAATTTTATGTTCTAAAAAAATCTTTTTAACTTTTTTTTCTTTTTTGAAAAAACTGAAAAAAAAAACATGGAAATTTTCACGAATCCATTATATTGTACTTGTTACCACTAAAAACCAATACTTGGGCGTAATTAAAGCTATTACCAAGTTCCAATTGAAATTCACCTGTAGACATACTTAAAAAAATGAAGCATTAGATTTTTACTTTACGGGATTAATGTCTCCATTATTTTCAAATCATTATTAATGCAAGCAAAAACCTCTTTGAGGAATACATCAAATTGGATTTTTTCGCACATTAAAAATGTATTAAAGAATGATTTAATATTTAAGACTCCGCAGGTCACAGAGGAATTTTCCTAGATTATCAGGAATAGCCATTTGCACTTTATTAATTGGGAATTAAATGGCAAGAAATCATTTTTAAAATCCGTAAGTGCTCTTTCTCACGCCAATGAAATATTTTATGGGAAATAAGGAATAAAAAAGAAAAGTGAACAGATAAAAAGAAGCTAAAGAGAAAATATTTAAATACTAAGAGAACTATATTCGATAATAATAAAAAATTAGGCTATGCATAATTAAAATTATCGTTAGATAATATTTGAATGAATAAGTATTAAAAATTTCTTTAAGTTTGCATGTAGAATTTCGAAATGAAAGAGTAAAACCGCGAAAGAGTAAAAGAAAAATTGAAACTGCAATATTTTTTTAATGTTCTTAAGTTATGAATAAAAATCCGCGACAAATAAATTAAATTTTTCTAAAACGCACTTCTATTAATGTACCAGAGAGCTAAAAATGTTTAATTTTTAATTATATTATACAATTTTTTTATGTTTAACTTATAAATCCTTATTATAAATATCTAAAGATTTTGAAATAGTTTTTCTTAAATTCGCTACCAGATGGCACCTCTGGTATGAAATCAAAATATTTTTAAATTAACCATTTAAACGTCTATTAAATTTTGAAATCATTAAAATGGTGTTTTATCATCAACATCACACAAGTGAACAAAGTTTTGTAACTATAACTCTTTATAAAGTTCCATTTTTACACATATGAAACAAGTAAAAATAACGTTTTATCAAACAAAGGTTTCGCTAAATTTGTTGTATCACTTAATTTTGAAAAAAAAATTTGAATAGTTGTTTAAATATAACTAATTCGTATGAAGACAAAGTGATATGGCATACTTTATTGAACATGCGACCTAAGAATGTAATTATACTTTACGACATATTGCATATGCGTTTTTCATCTAGCATCTTAAACAGCGCTAAAAAACAAATTACGTTTTCCACAAAATTTTTGAGGGAAAAGATATAGTACTGTGGTTCCTCTACAAGATGTTATGATGCAATAAAAAATACAATTGTTAATTTTAAAAATCCTGCATTTAAATATAAATAAATTTGTTTTTACTCAGCAATTTCGAGTTATTCAAAATATTATTTCCAAAATTACATCAAAATATACATCAAATTATTCCCTGTAAGCCTTAAATCATAAATGTTTCTAACATTCCGTTGGGCGTTTTTATTAATTACAAATTAATTAGACGTCATTACGAGCGCCTCTTGGTAGAATTCAAGCAACAGCACCTCCAGGAGAACCAAATCACCTCCTCTTACTCGAGGTGCCCTTTCTGAGGAGCTTAAGATATTCTTATAATTAACCTAAGTAAAATTAACTAAGTTCATTATAAATGCAAAAAACAAAAATGGAATGTATATCAGACCGATTCCGATAACCTCGTATGATACTCATAAAAATAGAAAAACTATATTAATCCATACAAAGTTTAAGTTAAAAATACAAAGTTTAAGCTTTAAAAATACCTATTAATTGTATATAAGGTTCAAGTAATAGAATGACGTTATTGTAAAAAAAATGTAAATAAAAAATGAACGATCATTTCGAACAGTAAAATAATTGTCCTTTAACGTTACCTATAAATCGAGGGATGTGGAAATATTAACGAATTTTAATTGATGCAGTTTCGTTTTAAGTTTATGACTTGAGTGATAAACTTAATAGTGTGTCAGATAAAATAAAATTTTCCATTAAAAAAACAAAAACATATGTTAATAAAAACAATCTTCTTGAGTAATCTTAAGTAAAAGGTATAACGCTGAAATATTTATTATATGAGCAACAGTTGACAGATTCAACCTGATTTGAAGTATACGAAGACAAAGTGAATGTTAAGCATCTGCTGGGGAATGTTGAAATTTAGAGAGGAGGAGCCGGCTCAGGTCACATCCTCGTTATCGAAACTTATTTGAAAATTACGAGGACAGCCATACCAAAATATTCCTCATATACTATATAGACTAAAGTAATTAACCTTAGAACTTCAGTTTTAGAGTGTTGTTAAATTTCTTATTTAATCAAAATTGTGACAAATAGAAATTATTATTC
The DNA here is from genome assembly GCA_026289955.1 of Argiope argentata. Taxonomy (NCBI): domain Eukaryota; kingdom Metazoa; phylum Arthropoda; class Arachnida; order Araneae; family Araneidae; genus Argiope; species Argiope argentata. The sequence continues at coordinate 190,475 of JAOUZG010008446.1, forward strand.
TTAATAATTATATTGCTATTTAAATATTTATGATAACAACGACAAAATCATAGTTAATTGTTGTAATCTCTTGTCTTTTGATTTAACATGAGAGAAGACAACCAAAAGGAAAGATAAAACAAACTAAAAACACTTGAAAACCCAGCTAATCGTTGTGAAATACATAATAATTTCAAACAAATAAAGTTGAACAGAATAAGATGAATGATAATACGACTTCTAAATTTTAATATTATAACATTCGTATAGTTTTATATTATAAGAAAAATGAATCCTAGTTATAGCATTTATGTCCACAACTCTGTCAATTAAATTTGCTTCTTGTATATAAATATAGAATTTTGTAACGTATTTTAACTCGAACCCCAATGTAGTGGAGTTTTAAAATTTTATAAGTTGATAAAATATGATTGATGATAATCGCATAATATTAAACATTTCTAGAATTACATTATTAATTAATCAAATAGTTTAAATAAATTTTGATTCGATAAATTTATGCCAATTGCTAATGACTGAGATTTAGATTCCTTAATATAATAACCAGTTATATATTAAAAACCAAAAAGTTGTAAACAATTATAATAAACATATATTTCTTCTTGCGTAATAATAAAGATTAATTTTTAAAAATAGTTTTTATCAAATTTATTTATCTGTAAATCTTTGGGGAAAAAATCTGTAAAAACTTATCGGAGAAATCAATTTATCGTTGAGCTGATTCAGATTATTAACAACTTTTTAATATTCATTAATCCCATCTAATTATTTTTAATGCCAGAATAAACAAATAATAAGTATCCTAGCATTTTGCATATCAAAAGTTATTGAATCTGCCTTTTCAAAATGTGATAATTATTTGAAATTCAATATCATTGCTTTAAAACTCTTTCACATACAATCAAGCTTACACATTAGTGGTATTAATTCTAATTATTCCTTTAACAATCCCATTGCAATTAAAAGATTCTTCGTTCAAATCATTTGAATAGAAATGCAATTGAAAGAAATAAAAAAATCGCTAAAATCGAGCTTTAATAAGCGCAAGTTTTCATAAATACGAAAAGCTTTGCTAATTAGCAAAAATGTATCCTCTTTATTACGATGCTCATTTTTCAACAAATGGATGCATTTTATATTCAAAATGGAATAATTCAATTAGAGCGGAAACTGAGAGATTTTATTTATTCCAGAATGAAAGGAATTTATATTTGTGAATACAAAGAAATCTATATTTGTAAATGCAAATTTGAAAACTGAGAAACTTAAGCTTGCTTCCTTAATTTGTTTACAGTTCGAATCCCGAGGTAAAAACTGATGTTAAAATAGAACATTAATTAGAACATATTAAAATAGAATGTTCAATTAGTAAGTTATAATCTTTACAGCTTAATAATATCACTGAATCATATGCCCAGAACTGTTCGGGATTAAAACTCTATCTTATGTATTTTTTATGTAAAAACTTTATCTACATGAATTTTATAATATACAAAATTTTTCATTTGTCCGAAATGATTCTAATTAAAATTAGAATGACATTTGAAGCAGAAGATTTTAAAAATCGCTAATAGCTGGTTTTCTTCTTTAATTAGTAACATTTATTTTAACAGTCAATTTTATTGATGATGATTAGCGATAAAATGAATAAATTATAACTTTTTAATCCTCAATTTTAAGAGTATTTATTCCATGAGAACAAATAAAGAAATTCTTATTAGAACAGGTATTTTTTGCTGTTTTGATACTATTTTTTTGCATTTTAATGCAACCCTAAGTATAATCTTTAGATCCAATTATTAAATTCCAAATAGGAAAAAGAATTATAAAACTTTTACCATAAATTAGATTCTTTTGATAATCATTTTCTATATTAATACCCACCAGAATTTTGTAATTTTTAAATACTTTTCAATCATTTGAAACATCTTGAATAAGAAAAAAATTAGCTTTAAATATTCTTATTGATGATTAAATATCAACAACTCTCTTAAAAACTGTTGATTTTACATTTGCGAGTACAAAATCAAGAATCTTCATATTTCATAGTATAAATTTTTATTTTAAAATGGAAACAATTCTATTGAACAAATATGGTCTAAATGATTCAATATTTTTAATATATTTTTAAAGGAATTCAACTCATGCTATCAATGAATTAAAAAGTATGACTATTAATTAGAGCATTGGCATTATGCAAAACCTGTTTAGAAAAAATCTTAAACGAAAAAATCATCAACTGAAACAATTTTCATTTAATATGAATTGCGCTTTTAAAAGAACATCACAAGAAAAGGAAAACTGCACTGATTGCTCTCATTTATACGCATTGCTACATTTGAAAAAATTGCAAGTTAAAACAATCCACTGTCTCTTTCCCTAATCCCTCCGCAGCTGTAGTCCAATTTAATTTCACCATCTAAGTGAAAAAATTTATTTAAGGACACAAAAGGGTCTCAGATGTCCTTAAAGTCATCATACGGATTGAAATAACAAAAACGGGGGATTTCCTAACCTGAGTGCATCATCTTATTAAAGATTAAATGCATTTATATCATGAGGGAATAACTTTTCTCCCAGAGAGCGAAACTGACCTTGTCTGTAGAAGCCAAATAGTTTTATTTCGGTTGGTTCTCTCTGAAGGCTGTTGAGGCCAGGTGAGGGTAACTTTAGAGGGAATATCGTAATTTTAAACCTTGTTTAGAACCGGATGGATGGGACGACATTTGAGCCACCCTTCTCTGTCAAAACTTTCGACTCACAACAGTGGGTGGGCATTTCAACTAGACGGATCTAATGAGCACCAGACCCGAGTAATTAAGTGAATCTCTGGTTCCGATACCGAGAATCCGGCACCAGATTACCAGGAACCTTACAGTAAAGGTTGGTACTGTAGAGAAGAGTTAATTTTGCCTTCTAATCTTTACTCATGAGAAATTTAAGCGACAAATGGGTAAAATTTTGATTAGTCTGTAGTGTATAGTGCTGTTTGTTTTCCATGACTGTACTTTGGATAAAATGTACACAGATATTGTAATAAATTTCTTGGGACATTGGACACAAAATACGTAACCAATTATTTGGATTCCAGTTATCCGAATCAATTTCGAGAAAACAAGTAATATAAAAAATAATTTTTTAAATAAATTCCTATTTAGGTTATTAGGAAAATTTCTATTTTAGTTACTTTTTTATTAAATAATTACAATTGTTGTTGTTTTTCTCTTGTCATGCTTTACAATGGAAGGAGGGGTGCAGTAGCTTCTGAGGGGTAGGGACTCCTGAGCACCCGAGACTAGAAGTATGATTTCTAGCTTACGTATGTCCCAAACTCTTTTTACGGAGCGGACTTTGTTCCTGTATTTTATTCATTCACTCACAGATCGTAATTTAGATCTGAACCAGAGAACAATCACCTCTGACCCAGTACCGCCTATGGCATTACTTACCACATGGAGAAATTCGTGACCACGACAGATTTAACGCCCACCACACAAGGAGAGTCTTCAACTGTCAGGTTCTTCAACTGCCAAGGGAGCGCATTTAATTTTCAACGCCAATTGTGGCAACGCAAAATGAGTGAATTTTCTACGCTAAATGGGGCAACGCAATACAGATTAGATTTTTTTTTTAATTTCCTTTATTTTGTATTATTTTAATTCGAAAGTACTTCAAAATTAGTCTGAAAAATCGGTTAACTAACAAAGTTTAATTTAAAATGCAGCAAACATTGAAAAAATAAACAGAATCGTTTGAGATAATTGGCCGAAAACATGTAAAGCCTAACCTCATTAGCCTCAAACTGAATTCGTCACTTATTTGGAAATGAAGATTTTTGGCGAGAAAGTTAGTTTTTTTAATAAATAAAAAATTAATGAATTAAAATTTGAAAAAACTGTATTAACATCAAATTCCATCCTCTAAAAGTTATATATATATATATATATATAGGGGGAGTGTGAGCGAATGATAGGAATTGAAAAAGAAATGCACAAATTTTTCCAGAATAAATAGAGCAAAATAATTAATTTCAATTAATATTTTCGAGCAGTGGCATTTAAATATAGAATGTAAGTATACAAAATTTGAGCTTCATTTTTATTGTCACTAAGTTGATCCGTTATGAGCAACTTTTTTCAGTCTATTATCCAATTACACGGGTAATGTGTCGTCCCAATAAATCGGGATAATTTTAATTCTACAGTAAGTTATTTTAATATTTAGTTCATTCTAATTAAATCACATTGTGTGTCTTCATGGGTGTTTGGGCTCTATCCATACAAACTTCCTAACTTCTAATATTGAAATATTGACGAGAACGACATCGGATCTCTATCCCACTCTCAAAACTTCCTTATCACAGTAACTTGAGAAATCATATAGACAACGAATTTTAGTTCACTTTAATTACTTAAGGAATAATAATGAACTTCAGAACAATGCAGAACTTGGGCTTTTTCAGTAATGCTTTATGAATGTTTACCATCATCTCAAAATGTATTAATCTATACTCAGAAACGGGAACCCTAGTCGCTACTCTGCATACTCCAGACATTTATTTGAGAGTTTAACAAACCCAAATTATCTGCGGAATTAGGTTTCGTAAAAACCGCGGGTAATCCGCATAATTGAATTAGCCAATTAAGAATAAATGCATTAATTTCGAATGAAAATAAAATAGTATAATTCAGATATGCAAACGGGGAAAATTCAGTATCTAATGAAATCAATGGAAATGCTTAATAATGCTCATCTTACTGAGTATTGCCTTCTGGGAGGTAAAACTGCTAAAAAGAATTTAAAGATCTAGGCTCCTGGAACGAACAGTAATTTGAATTTAGTTCCTTTCTGCATAACTGTGTCCTTTATAAATGGCGATTCATTTACTAAAGGGATAAATCGGTGCAGTTAAGTGATCGGCTTGGAGAGAAATGAAAGCTGTACTAGATTCAAATACTCAACAGAATCAGAGTTTGAATCCTTGTTTCTCTTCTCTCAAAGCCAAAAGGCTGTAACCGGCAACAACTTACTGAAGTATTTTATTTGAAAACAGTGCAACCAACTGAAGATGTGTCGAGAAAAGTGTTTTAAAAAGGAATATCCATGTTTTGTCGACATTAAAATTATTTACTTTTTGTAGAAACCATTTTTTATCGGATATTTATTTATCTAACATTTCTGAGTATTTTGACATATCATGATCTGAATAAATATTTATCTAACTATATTAGTTTCCGAATATGAATAGAATAAATGTCTCAAGTACCTTGATGTTTTTTCGAAAGTAGTTTTAAAATCTCAAAACGACAGATGACATGAAAAATCACCTTTATATTCCATCTACCCGGAAAAAAATGCTATCTGACTTAAATAAATGCGTCTGTCCTATTTGAAATAGCACGAACTTATTAAGATTCTGGCACTATCCTCTAAACTAAAATGAAAACAGGTTTTCTAACCCCCAACTGTAACACTTTTTTTGCACCACTGAATAAAATTATTGTATTGTCGATCACATTGAAGTTTATTTTACAAATAGAGAGAATAAAATAAAATTACCAATGTTTAGAAAGAAATGATTTTCCTTCATATTTTCTCAAAATAATGCCATTGATGCACGTTATATCTTATTTACAGGACAAACGTAAATTTTGTCCATGTAAACGTGTATTTTCCATCTGGCATTTAGGTGTTTGTTATATTACACTATCCCTAGATGTCTATCCCTCCAAAATTATTCGCAATAAATACTAAAATTAAATTCATGCAGCACATTTGACTAGTGACCCTAAAATATAAATTAATTTCACAAGATCAGTGGTTGGCAAACTTAGGAGCAAAGAGCCAAATATGAGCATTACAACAATTAAAAAAAATTTGGAACCAAATCTGTTTGTTTTGTAAACTTTTATTGCACTAAATAAAACTACATTTCATTCTCAATAAATATTTATTAATGCGAACAATGTGCCAAAAACAAGATTAATGTGCTAAAATGCATGAAGAGCCACATGCGGCTTTGCCAAACACTGCACTAGATATCCCATTTGAAAAGTATTAAACTATTTTTATATACTGCTTATTGCCATATGCACGTTAAAAAATTTATAGTTCTATAAATCTTTTTCAACTAAGGTGTTATTTTCAATTTATTCAGCTTAATTTAAACACTAAGCATTTATATTAAAATCTATATTACTACAATGAATGATTTTTTATTGAAGAACTTTAATTCATTTCTGAATTGTTTAAATTGCTCTAAACACTGACACTTCTAAATTTCCATGACATCGATTCACTAGGTGGATTTATTTAAAACCGCATCTCTCTTCTTGGTTAATATTTCAGACTTATAGAATTATTTATAAAGCATATTCTGTGATAGCGATAACACAGGAAAGTAAGAAAGAACTTTTCTTAAAAGAAATTGAACAAGAATAGCTCAGTTTGGCTCATATCTCGGATTTCATTCATGTGAGTGGACATGAGCGCTCAACTCAGGTAGTCAGTCACACTCACACAGCAAATATTCGAGACATATCTCCGGAACAAGTATTCTTAATGGAAATCAATTAATATAATGAATTCTAGTCGATTTCAGTGGCCATTCCAATCAAGCAGAATAATAGTAATTTAACTGTCTAAATGAGGCTAGTGCAACTCTAAATCTATTAGTAATCATCAATCCAATTTGAAGGTTATGGTTTTACTCAAAGCCAATTGTTACTCTTTCATCGTTTCGGGAGATCTGATTAATTTAGGTTGATTCTGATTCGGACTTTATTAGTTCGAGCTTTAATCGGTATAATTCGAGTCTTCTGCACTACAGCTGAACAAGAATTATGATATTTGGTATTAAATATTATGCAGGATAATGGATTGGAGAGGTACGAGAGTTGTAATGAGTAATATCTATGAATAATATGAAAACATCCAAAATTTTGAAGAGAAATCAGAATTATGAGGAGTAGAATCTATTGAAGATATACAGAAAGATTTTGCATCAAAATAGAGACATAAATATTCGTATTTTGTTGAAGTTTTCATACAGCAATTGAAAGTGGTCTCAACTTGCCTTTTTTGTATAGATACCCAAAAGGATAATTTATAGTACAGAAGGCGAAAGCTGAGAATACATTTAAAGATTTTCGTTTCATTCTATTGCCCTTCGTGGTTTGTTAAGATCAAAATTTTGAATTCGATAACTTTGATGCCAAGACAATAAACAAAATTTATCTATTCAAAATTGTACCATGTCTTAGTTATCCTATTTATATATATAAACAAATAAATAACCTGACAGACGGTCAGACATATTTAATTTACTGCAGATTTACTATTCTAATAATAAAAATTTATGTTCAGTTTTCCTTTTCTAAATATTTTCTGTATGAGCTATTGTATTCTCAGGCACATAGATGAAAAGGTAATCTGAAATTTTATAGAAATCTGTAATTTTGATTCAAAGCACCTAAATAAAATTTTGTTCCTCTGAATCATTATTTTTTTT
>JAOUZG010008446.1:202984-379013 GCA_026289955.1 Argiope argentata
ACATATTAAATGTTGGATTTAAAATAAAAATCAAAGAATAGAAAAATCATACATAAGCGCATTTTTTATCATTCAGACAACACATAAACTTTTAAAGACTGATTATTTATAGAGTTCTTCGACACGGCTCTCATCTTCAGTCTTAACAAATGTTTTATATTCAAAAATAAAATGAGAATACTTTTGACAAGAAATTTTTAATTAAAATGATATTTGTTTTATATAAATAGTTAGCATACCGCAAAAAGAGGCCAGAAAAAAATATTGAATATATGTGTACGAAAATTCAAGATGTGTGTTAAAAGCATTATTTTTATTCTAATTGCCAATAATATCGTTTATCAAAAAGAGACGAAGCTGTTTTTGTAAACAAATCTTCGATTTCTAAACTCATTGATATTTTTTGCGATTTCATTGCTCTTTTTCGAAAAATAATACGGGTGTGTTGTGATTCTTTTATTGGAAAAGTAATCAAAATTATTTCTCGGCATGTTTTCTTCTTGTTTTTTTTTCTTTTGGCTAGGAAATTAATTCTTTTCGAAGCTTGTTTATGCTCCTTTCTGACGCCATATTATTTACTGCGTTATTTTCATGCAGAATAATTCCTTTTCATAGTTTATTTGCATTTCCATAAGTAGTAATTAGTTTCTTAATGTACATATTTATCTAAAGTAAACACGGAATTTAATCCAAGGTTTATTTAGGTTCATTTAGCGGGGAAAGTTTATTTAATTTGAATTATTTATTGAAATAAATGAAAGCATCTTCATAAAAATTGCACTTAGATAATATTATAATAGAAATAATAAGATTTTCCAAGCATTTTTCCAACATTTCAAAATATTAATAATACAACAAGAAATTATTCTTAGAAGTATTCAGAATAATTTCAGTGCGGTTTCATTTAATACAATGCTTATCTAATTACGCTTTTACCATCATATATTTGAAAAAGGAAAAGTTGCATAAAATAAACGTGGAGCAAAATTGAGACTCAATGACATTCACACACCTTTATTTAATTTGACTTGCTTCATATTTGCAATTATGGAATTCATTTTTCATTCTCAGTCCTGATGTACTCGAGAATTTTTGAAGCTTATAATAGCATTTTTAACGGCAATACCCTATTTTAATATTTGCAACATATAATTATCAATTAATCGAATAATGCAATTAATTTCTATTTCATACTAACAATGCAACTTGGCAGTAGTGAGTTTACGAAAAACTAATTTCAAGATTCTTTAATATTTATTACAATGAATTATAAATTCAATCTAATAAGAAAATATAATTGAAACAAAATATCTACTCTCTATTACACTTAAAAAATTGTTTTTCAAAATTAATGTTATTAAATTTATTCAAAACCGTATTTCTGTTTAATTAAACTTCTCCTTTCAATTCAAAATTGTAATCAGCTTTCTGAAATATTTCATGCTAAACGTTTTTCATTCATTGTGACTTTTAATTATAAATTAATCTAGCAGACGAGGGAAAAACACCTCGTAGTTAACCGTCCAACGGGAGCTCCTTCTATGCCAACATATATTTCTGAGATACACTATAATAAAATATAAAATTTTAAGTAGTTAATTATTAAAATTAGATTGTTATTGGATTATAGTTAATAAGTACAATTAATTCGAGTAGTTTTTATTTAAAAAAGAATGAACATAGTTTGATCAAATAACTTACAAACAATATAAATGGCCAAGGAACCAGGTAAATGGCGTGAAAATAAAATAATATAAATAATAATGAAAAATATATAAATAATATAAAAATAATAAAATATATAAATAATTTAAAAATATATAAATAATAAATGAAATAATATAAATAATATAAAAGGCAAAAAAAATCAGTTTAATATTCCATTTATTGCATCGTTACAGACCAAGCAAATATATGCTTACAATGTTCCAAACTTAAAATGTCTGAAAAAATCCCCTAACTAAACCTTAAGTTCTTGAGCTCTTGTCGTTTTGAGACATTTACATCTTTTTCGTTTGACCTTGTTCATTATTTAAAGATCTAGTTCTTTCATTTTCAACACTTTTAGTTTTAACTCGTTTTGCAAAGAGAATGAACGTTTTTTCTTTAATGTATTCTTTCATAGGACCGACTGCCAGCAACGATATCTTCTTCTAAGTTACTTCTTTGTTGTTTTTCGTATGAATAATGCATCTGTTGATTACAATTACGTTAATTTTTGAAGCAACAAAGGAAAGAAGATACAGGAAAAACTGACCTTACAGTCAGAGCATATCTCAAATATAAATTGTACATTCGGCGGTATCTATTTACGCCTCTAATTACAAATACAAATTAGAAAGCCGACAAAAAGAATTGCAAGAATAGCCAAAGTCATACTTTCATAAATATGAAACAGAATTCTTCTGTGGTGTACCTCTCATATACAGGAGGGTCTCATCTCTCTTCGGAATATCTCTCCTTGGAACAGGAGGGTCTCATATTCGAGACCTAATTCTGCCGAAAAACCATCGTTGAAGGTGGTCTGGTGCATGGTAAATCAATCGGGGTCATATGCGATGGTGTGGTGTGGCAGTTTGGAGAGGGGGTGCCATCTCAAGTATCGTCCTTGTCATCTGACTCCGCTTTAGAATTACGAGGTCCTTCCCAAAATAGCCCTTGAAATGCTTTAAAATGGGACGTAATGTAACTAAATTTAACTAAGCTCGCCCATTGGATGATTAAATTTAAAATTTGTGCTTGGTTAAAATTTAAATTATGAAGGAAATGTTTCTTACAGAATATTTATGCACTTTTATTTGAACTTGTTTTCTATGTATAAAGTTGGAGTAATGTAGTTGATTTTTCACTTATTCTTGATGTTCTAAATTTTCAAACCATAAATACTTAACATTTCTCGATGACAATGCAATTTGTTTATATTTTTGGAAGTTAAAATTCAATTTATATCCAATTTCATTAAGTTTTATTTACATAAAAGTAGCACCATTTTCTAGTGAACTTTAGAATTAAAAAATTCTTAAAATCGATTCATATTTATAAAAATGAACTTTAAATTAACGATTTTAAAATATGAAGTAATTTAAAGTAAAGAATTTTCCTTTATGTTATACATTTATTGTAACAAAGCTGTATTTAAAAAAACTATTTTATTGAATTTATTTTATTGTTACTGCTGGCAACAGTCATGCAAATTTTTTATGCATAAAATTCCAGAAATATCCAATAAGTCGATTGTTATTAATTTAGTAAATAAAATTCTTTGACCTTTTTTGCGTATGAAATTGCATTTTCCAATTTTATAAAAAAATGAATTGAAACATATTGCACAAAATCTTTCAGAAATATTTTACTACAGATTATATAATATATAATTTGTACTACTTATAATTAAATTTTACTATAGAAAAATACTCCCTTTATATATTTATGTAAGTAGTAAAGTTTAGCATTAACAAACGCCTTGAAGAGAAAAGATATAAAAATTTTACTACCTCAGAAAATAAATTTTCTCCTTCATAACGAAAACTTGTATAGTAGTGATGACGAAATTTTATGCCTTTTTCGGCAGTTTACTTATTGTTTATTGCAATTAAACCTAATATTTAGAATAGTAAACCATGAGCAAATTAATATTAAACAGAAAAATGGTTTTAGATTGAAAATAATAAATTATAAATTTTGACATTTGATAAATAATAAATTTTGACATCTTTAAAACTGATTACAATTCTTTTTATTTTCTTTGTGCAAATCGAATTTATTTATTCCATTTATTATTTATTCCTTTGCTAGGACCATTGGTAAATTTCACTCCAACACATTAAAGTAAAACTATCCAATCAAGCTAAAATGTTGAAATACGAAGCTGAACGATTTTTAAGAAGCAAAAATTTTCAGTTATTGATGATGAGTAAAATATACATCTAGCCGCCCTAAAAGAAAATAGAAACTATATAAAATAAGGACAAAAATATTTTGAAAATAATAAATAAATAATGTGAATCCAGCAGCTATACGGAATACTCACTTAAGACCTGAGTCTCTAGAACATCAAAACAATTCAAACAATAGTCTTGAAAGTAGTGAATAAATGTAGCAAAACAGATATAATATTTCCATTGAGACTATTTATAGCGTCATCTAACAACAAAATTTAATTAATCATCCAACCTGAAAAGTAAGAGATAAAGAAAAAGGTTAGAAACAAAATGGTCAAATATTATAGATTTAATACAAATATATACCTTGCTCAAATTAATATTTATAAGAGAGCGTATGAAGTACATATTTGTCGGATATGATTTCCAATTTTTAAGAGATTTCAAAGAGATGTTACCTCAGCTCTAAAATGTTGTCGGCGATGTTAAATAACGGCGGACGGAAAACACTTAAAACAAGAATAATAAATAAGCCCAACAAGAAAATAGTGTTCTTTTTGGAATTTGCAACCAAACAAATGTATGTTTTATACAGATTTTCTTTTATTAATAAATCGATAATCCTCAACAACCTTGTAATTTACTCTTTTACTTATCTCGAACCATTTTTGAGATAAAAATGAATCTACTTGAGATAAACTCCGAATATTGTCGCCAGGTAAACCTATAAGTTGCCTCATCACGTAGCGCATTATCACTAAATGTATTTAAATACCACTTTTATGGATATTGTTGTGCCCATTCTGAAAACATGGAGGGTATTCAGTATTCAATTGGGCACTTTGCCTTTGCGATTGTTTATAAAATATGCAAATGAAACAAAATACGCGATATTATGGAATAGAAATTTGATTACAGTTTGATAATTAACATTTAAAAATAAAAAGGATGAGTTTTCTTCTAAAAGAAAAAGGAAAGAAAGATTACTTTAATAAATTATTAAATATTCTCTGCCATTCATCTTTCTACATACCGATTTTATCAATAAATATATAATACATAATTTTAATCAATAGACTGACAAAATTAAATGTCATTTTACTCCATTTATTGAAAATACGTCGAATAATCTTAATTGTGAAATTCATTTGAAATAATTTGGCTTCACCTTTATTCATACAGATGATTACATTTATTGAAAAACATCACGAAGTATTCTTATCAGCTAATTATCCTCGCAGCTGTTCATTACTTATCGTAAAAAGCAAAGAAAACTTGATAAAGTGCTTTTGTTTGGTATAGAAAAGACAAATAAAAAAGCATGTGAATCAAAATCAAAGGACAATGAAAAGAATAAATCCTTTGTAAAGACCGCAATTACTTACTTAAGGGTTTGTAAATATTGCGGCTGAATATATCGGATGTCTGCTTTTGTTTATCTTACTTCTAATTGGATTAGCTGGGTTTATGACATTGGATCAATTAAAGACAATGATTCGACATCATTAATTTTTTTCTGAACTGAAGGTTAAGTTATTGAATAATTAATTTATCTAGTTCTGACAAACAACCGATACTTTTATTAGGCACTCACATTAAAACAATTTCTGTAACATTAAATTGGTCAATTAATTATTAAAATTTTTAACTTATTAATTTTATTTTTGTTACGGAAACCATTTTTTTTAACGCTTTTACTGTAATAATGGAATAATATGGCAGTGTTTAATGTATTTTTTTCCTTTTAAATTACCGCAAATTCTTGTTCATGTCGAAACCTTTTTACTAAATTGCTTTTGAAATACTTCTTAGTGCGAAACGCGATTTGTACTCTTATAATACAATTTTTTCATTTCAATTATACTCTTTTAATGTTGTTAAAGTGACTAGCCAACTGGTCCTGTGATTTCCATCATTGGAGCAAATTCGTGCACACTTGATATACGTCAAATGTGCAATCTATGCAAATTTAATTTCAGTTTTTCAATCAATTGCAATCCTGCAATAAATATAAAGGACATGACACCATGGCATAGTGAAAGATAAGGCACAAATGGTTGTTAGTATTGTAAAATATTTTTCTCATGTTTACCCCAGGGGGCACCTCGTAATTGGGGATGAGATGCTTCTGGTATGGTGGTTGGATCTCGCCAACCCGGTGGGTACACTAATAGGTGGGGGTTACACTGCTCCCATCGATGGCGGGACGTACTTACTTCGGGCAGGGTTGTACCGTGGCTGGCAATGGCCATTAGAACTCAACCACAGTTCCCGCTAATTGCTGTTGCGGCGGTCTGGTCATTCAGTTCCTATGGTTAAGCCGTGTGCCTTCGTGGCGAGTCGGAGAGTCTGTTCTATGACTTTTCTCGTATGTTGTTGCTGTTACTAATGGTACTTGCCATGGACAAACCAGCTGATATATAGCGTATTTAAGCCAAAATAAGCGTCTCTTGTCTGAAGTAGCGCCAACTACGGCCAAGAGTACGATTTTAGCTACACATTTCTCACATTCGCATAGGCCCTTTTAGAAGGGGGGCATTCACACCCCTCACAGATAGATAACAGAGGAACTGCCATGCCGTAACCGGGACTCGAACCGGGGAGGCCCAGATTGCGAGGAAGACGCTCTACCTATTTGCCAGGAATCGGTATTTTTCTCATATTTCTGTGATATAATGTGAATAGAGTGCATTGCTATGCTATTGGCGGACGTAGACGTTTATCTGATTCTTTTTAAATAAAAGCATAAACGTATAATTTAATATTTTAAAACTTCTTTATGAATGCTTTTCTTGCTGCATATCGAAAGGTGAATAATTACATATTCATCTTTACATCCGTCTGCTCTATGTAGAAAAAAAGAATCGCACAAAATTTTTAGAATATATAAATGAAACTCTTTTCTGAAATTAACGCTATTTCGTGTTGTATTTTAATGATATTCAAAGATACCATTCTCCTTCTCATTTATTACTCTATACAGGAGGATTCGAAAAAGTTCTGACAAACTTGAACGTTAAGTCAAGCATATTAAAATAAATTAATGGAACAGAAAGATAGAAAAGTCACGTACGCTCTCAAGGATGCGTTGCTTGTCTAGAAGCGTGTTGAATAATTGGAAGCTTCGCTGCTCTAGTTTAAGAGGTAGATAAATTATTATGAATTTGCAAAGCACTACTCAGATAATAGACATAATGCTAATTCAAGATCCTACCATACTGAATAAAATTTCCCAACCATTCTTTTGTTTACTGCAATTAGATCGAAAAATGGTAAACATAAAAAAAAAGAATTATAATTTTTTTTTTAATTTTTGGTCAAATATTTCTTTAATCTCAAAAAATGATAACCGGGAAAATGTACATCTTTGAAATGTATTTTATCCCCAAATGACCCTCTAAAAATTCTAAAAAATGGAACCACAAAACAGTTCTTGTTTTCTAAACATGTAATATCTATGATTGTTAAAAGATATAGGTAGTTAATTTTTCAATATATTGTCACTATATGGATTCTACATGGCATAGTTATTTTGCAATAATTTTTTTGAAGATTATCAATCAATTTTCAATATTTATTTTACTCAAAGTGAGCCTAATGAGTAACATTTAAAATTCAAAATTAAACATTCAAAATTTTGTACAGTTTTTATAATTTGTACAATTAATACTCCTCTTGATAAGTGGTCTATCCTATTTTTTGTGTGTGTACATATTTCGTTTTAGAAAATAAAATAAATACAATTTGAAATCAAAGCTCTACTATACACCAAAAGGCATATGACATTACATTAGATGTTTGAAGGAAAATAAAAAATACAGTTAAAATAACAAATAGAATAATCACAATTATAATAAGAGAAAAAAACATTTTAAAAATTGATATTTCAATTTAAAGATCTTTATGCCGGCGTCTTAGCACAGAGGTAGCGCGTCTTCCTCGTAATCTGGGTGTCCCGGGTTCGAGTCCTGGTTACGGCAAGGTTGTTTTTCTGGGTACTATTTGTGAGGTGTATGAATGTGCTTCCCTGTAAAAAGAGGCTATACAAGCGAATGTAATGAGCGTGTAGCTTAGTCGTACTCTTGGGCCTAATTGACGCTACCTTAAAAACATGAGACGCTCATTCGGCTTAAAATGTCCTTGTCTATGTCAAGTGTCATTAATAACAACAATAACAAACAAAGATCTATATCAATTTTTAAAATTTAAAAAAAATGCTCCTTTTTATATAATATTATAAAAATCCAGAGAAAATTTGTTCGAAAAGAAAACAGTTAATTAATTTAAATTTCTAAAATTATCGACGAAAATTATTTTGCACGAATAAATTTAGTGCTTATAAGTTGTTTAATATGAAAGTTTAAAATTTATTACTTTTGGTATAATTTTAAAAAAAATCCCTTAGAGCATCTCAAATAAAGGCGCTTTTTTAAAAATGTTCGGAAAATCATTTTTTTAAAGTCAAAAGATAAACGCAATCATTACTCAAACGATATGTTAAAAATAAATTTTAGAACTTTAAAAAACAAACGCCTCACTAATTAGCAGGGCATAAATTTTACAGGCTAATGTTTGCAGCAAGTAGTAACAAATTACTCCATAATAATAATGGCCTTTAATGATTTTCCTCCTTTTTTTTCACTTTAATAATTTTGCGTTCGTGCTTTTATTGAAAGCTGCTAAATTATTTCATTTCACCAGTCGCGAAAAGCTTTGGAAATCCAAAATTTTTAATTTGTGTTTTGAAAGCTTTCGCAGAGAATGACTTAATTTTTCAGTAAAAGTTTAGTTGCCGAAAAAGGAGGCAGCGGTTTTGAAATTGTTTAAAAAATGGCGTTATTAGTTTAGTATCTAAGCCTAGTTATGATTAAATATAAAGTTGAGATTTAATCCAAATGTGCGATAAATTTTTCCCATTTTTATATTTTCGTATACGAAGTAGAAAGTATTGTAATTGTTGAAAAATTTCAACGTTGAGAACTTGATGGATCGATTGTTTTTAGGCGTCTCTGAATTCGAAAAATCCGTTTAAAAATGTATAGTACTAAAGTACTATAATTGTTTGCGTAGACATAATGTAAGTAAAGTAGCTCAAAACTGCAGCAGTTGATGTGTAGTCATAACTCAAAAATTGTACATTTCTCTCAATTTTGTAATAAATCTTCGTAACTGAAATCTACCCATTCGTACGTTTTTTCTGAGCTAATTAAAGGTAGATGACTGAAACTTTCTATACAATATTATAATTAAATTTTATCAACATTTGGACCAAGTCCTTCTAAAAGTTTATTCTATGTTAGTTTGTCTATTTATTGGCATGGGAATCCGATAACCCATAAACGCGACCGACTAGATAAATGAATTTTGATCCTGAAATAAAGTTGAAAATGAGTATTAAATTTCGGATGCAATCGGTCAAAGGAATGCAGTCTTATATTCAAACAAGTAATCTAAAAACATTTTTTAAATCAATTCCTAATTTGGATATTAGAATTTTTTTATTTCAGTTAATTTTTATTAAATAATTACTTTTGTTGTTCTCGTGTTCCGCTTTACAAACGAAGGAGGGGGGGTGCAGTGGCTTCTAAGGTATGGACCCCTGAGCACCCGAATAACGATCACCTTTGACTCAGTACCTCCAGTGGAGACCCTTATGACCAGGTTCGAACTCGCAGCATAAGGGTTGTGAATCCAACGCCCTACCAACCAGGCTATCCCGACTTAACAATTACAACAACTATAAAAATCTACTATAAAGGCAAAAAAATTAGTTTTTAATTAATCAGTAAAAAATAATGAATTAATATTTGAAAAAAACTGTATTAACATCAAATGTCATCTACTACAAATTTTAAAAAAATTTGCTTGAACTTGAGTAGATGAATAAAAAGTATTATATTAACGATTGAAAATTTGAACAAAATATATAGAGAGAGGAGAGTGTGAGCTAATAGTAGTAATTGAATGAGGATATACAATTTCTTTCCTCTTTCTTTGACTATTCTTTCCTCTATATTACAAAATTCAATACAGAACGTGTCACTCTTTAAAATGTGTTTACAAAATGTTTTTAATAAATGTATGATTTAGGTATAAAATAATGTTGCTTCTTTTTGTCCTTATATTTAATTTTTTTTTACAGGCGGAATTCAAGGATATCAATTTATCAGTTAACAATGATTCTGGCGCCGTTGTGAGTATGGTCGTCAACAGGAATGGAACAAAAGTTGTAAGGTGAGTCAATACATTAGAATTTATTTTCTGGAATATAGAGATGATCAAAAGATTCTTTAATGCTTCAAAAATTACTTATTTGCCAAAATTGAAATGATTGATAAACTGGTTTTAAATACTGATAATTCTAGAGAACAGTTTTTCAAAATACCTTTGAGTATTCTAATGAATACCTAGCTTTCATTAAAGTGAAAACGATTATGAAAATATGTGTCTTGCCCCTAAGTGATAAAGCGAACTCTTCGGCTCCATTTTTTTCTATCACATTCTTCGAATTACGAAAAGAAAATTAATTAAGAAAGTCATCTGCATCGTCGATTTTTTATTCAATTTTTCTTACTAGCCCTTCATGGTTTTTTTATTCATCATTAAATTATTTGGATTTTTTCACCTTCATTTATTCGCTTTGTGAAAGTCTTAAAATTCTTCCAATTCGCTGATGTATTCAATTTTAAGAAACTTATAGGAACTTAACTCTTAAAAGTATTCATTTGATTTTTAAGATTGAACTAAAGCCTATCAGTTATTAATGTTAATTAAAGTCACAATTTAAATTTTTATTAATTTTTAAATTTTTAGAAAATTTAAAATCATTAATAAGAGCAAATGTTTCAAAAGAAAATAAATCATAATGTATGATTGAAGAGTGTATGAGTTTTGCATACGTAAGAATATTCTATCAATTCTTTAAACCCTTGTAAAACTTAATTTATGCATATATGTACAAATGCTGTAATGTTTAATTTATGCATATATTTATATAAATGTCGTAAAATTTAATTTACACACACACACACACATATATATATATATATGTGTGTGTGTGTGTGTGCTGTAAAATTTAATTTATGCATATATATATATATATATATATATGAATACATATGTTGTCTACTGCTGTACTCCATTATAGATATACTATAGTAAAAGCTGTTCAAAAACAGGTGAAATAATACACAACGTAATCTAGTTTTACTATTTCCAAAATTTCACATCTTGTTAATAATAAGCAATTAACTCTGAATTTAGGAAAAATAAACTGAAACATAAGAAGTATTCTTTGAGCATAAAAAAAATTAAAATTTAGTTTCTGTAAAGGATTAAAATGTATTCCATTTTGTCGAATAAAAGCTGTAACTGTTTTAAACAGACATTTAAAAGCTTTATATAATAATCAAATTCTTCCAATATTTCCAAAGCAGACATAATTTATTTTACTATAGAATTATTAAGAGCTATGTAAAATTGGACTTTTAAAACATTGGTAAAAATAAAAGAGAAAAAAGTTAATACAATGTTATTAAAGTTTCTGGCAGAAAAAAAATTGTTAAATCCTTCTATCTACCATTTTTACTTGAAAATATAAAAAAAATCTGTGAAGAATTTAAAATCAAGATGATCATCATTGTTCTAACTTGCATGTATAACGCCATCTTTCAGAAATCTAATTGGATGATCGCGTTCTCAACACAGCTGTTCTACTACCATTTGTTATTCCTGGATATATTGTTACTTCTTTTTGCTATAGGTAGCCTTTTCCTTTGGGAATGAAATAGTAAATATGCATGTGTGGCCAGAATTTTGCACGCAATTATTTGTAATTTCTTTCTTGAGGAATAATCAATCGTATGCAAACATTTACTAAATCAATGATAAATAAAAATTCAATAATTATTTCAATCGTTGCCCTCATCAATGTTTTGATTGACAACATAATTATTTAAAAACTGGGGGGGGGGGTGAGAGTAATTCATTTTTCACTAAACTGAAGTTTCTGGTAGAAATAAACCTGTTGAAATCTATGTATCAACGATTTTATTTGGGAAATACAAAAATAACGATAAAGATCTTATAACCCATGAAAATCATTTTTGTTGTTGCTACTAATGGCACTTGCTATGGACAAGCACGCTGACGGCCGTCAGCGCTTTTAAACCGATTAAGCGCCTCTTGTTTTTCAGCAGAGCCAACTAGGGCCAAGTTTACGACTTAGCTACTTCATGCGTCACATTCGCTTGCATAACCTCTTATTACGGGGGAGGGCACACTCACACCCCTCACAGATATAACACAGAAGAACAACCATGCTCAAACCCGTGACGCCCAGATTACGGAGAGGACGCATTATTCCTAATCCAGGACGCCGCCATCATTATTGTTCAGACTAATATTACTAACACCATCTTTCAGATATCTAAACTGGTTAATAGGAGACTTAACATTGTTGCATATATTTTTTAACTTCTTTAGCTATAAGTAGCATCTGTCTAGGGATTTAGTGATGGCATGTATGAATGATCGGAGGAATTTTCGAATGAAATAAGCCAAATTTCTTTTTTGATGAATCATCAATCATAAGTAAACGGCAATTAAGTAAAAACGATAAATGAAAATTCTGTCGACACGTTAATCAGCGTTCAATATCATAAAACTAGTTGGGAGGCGATTTTTGTAATGAAAAAAGAAGTTAAAGAAGTGTTTTCTCCTCGATATTTTTATACATTTATTTATTTGTATTCTGGCACCTTGTAGTAAACGTTAATTATTAGATGAAAACACGAATTTTGATTTAACAATTGAAATGAAGATAACTTTTTTATAGTTTTTGTCAAAAACTACTTCATTTTTAAATCTACATTGAAACATTTTACCAATTTTTATCTCTTTTATTCCGCTATTTAGATGCAGCGTTTCCAAGCAATTCAATTACTTAGAAGCGAGACAAATCCTTATTTATATGTAGCATATAACTTTAAGATGTTATTCAATGCTATTGAAAAGATAAGCTCACTAGCCTTCTAGAATCACTATATGTGGCATAAAGCATATTAACTTCCAACCTGAATTAATCGTGAAGTATGTAACAGCCCGAGGTCCTGACATAGGGGTACCGCGTCTTCCCCTTGATAAGGGCGTCATGGGTTCGAGTCCCAATTCGAACATGGTTGTTCTTCTATGCTCTATCTGTATTGTGTGTGAATGTGGCCCCCTGTAAAAAGAGATTGTGTAAGCTAATGGGATGAGTAAAAAGCAAAATCCCTAGTTGCCGCTACTACAAAACAAGAGACTGAAGCTGACTACCTCAGAGAGCTTGTCCATAGCAAGTTTCATAAGAAACAACAACAGTAGCCAGCGTCCTGGCAGAGAGGTAGCGCGTCTTCCTCATCATCTGCGTGTCCCCATTGAGTCCCGGTAAGGGCATTGTTATTCTTTTGTGCACAATATGTTAGTGAATGCGCCCCCTTGTAAAATGGGGCTGTGCAAGTGAATGTGATAAGTATGTGCCATCTTCATATAAGCTAAACATCAGACTTCTACACTCGGATGCTCAGGGGTCTATACCCTCAGAAGCTACTGCACCCCTCCATCCGTTGTAAAGCGGACACTTTATCATCATCACAAAAACAGTATGTAGTTGTGTAAATTTTGAAAATAAAAGCATTGTCGGTGAATTCGAAACAACAGTGCTGATGTGTGAATCAAATAGGTTCAAGCAATTATAGATTAAAAAGGTCTGTTCTAATTAAAACATGAAATCCAAATAAATAAGTAATAATTAAAATTTCAAAACATAAAAGAACTTTTGATCTACCCACTAAGTAATTCAAAATATACGTTACAAATCGACTTATTCCTCGCTTGTAATGTAATGCATGTGATATTGTTTCAGATCTTTTCGGCCAGACTTTTTGCTGATTCGCCAACACGTACGAGATGCGGGGCACGAAGATTACCGTAATCTTTTGCTCGGCTTCAAATACGGAGGCGTACCTAGTGTTAATTCTCTGCACAGCTTGTATAACTTCCAGGATAAGCCGTGGGTGGTAAGTACAAGATTTCTTTTTTAATATGTTATACAGTCCCTTAAAAAATTAATTGGAACACAATACAATTCCAAAGCCTTTTATTCAATATATAACTTAAAATTCCAATGAAATCAAGAAAGGTGTACATCGCATTTTGATAAATGCAGACCATGGTAATTTGAACAAAAATCTTATATTAATGTAATTATGATTACAATTTAAGGTAAAGAAAATCAAATCCGAAAATATGCTCAAAAAAGTATTGGGACACTGTCTGTTAAATTAATAGAAAAAATATTAACTTGATAGTTAATGTCTTGCTGGGCTACCTTTGTACTTCACGATCGATTTGATGTGAATTTAAATAATGTTGCGCCTAACGATCCTGTGATTTGGACCTCAGTCTAATAAGATGCTTACTTCATTCTTTCGTCTTAATTGTAATAGAAAATAAACTGCCTACTTAAATAATAATTACGAATCACAGACAATTCACTCGGAGAACAACATGTTAAAATAAGGAAATATAAGCTAAACATCGGCGTGTTCTCCTTGTATAAAATTCTAGACTGTGACAGCTTTTGCTTACACCCAAATATGGATGACACGGTGGTCAGCGTGTTAAAGTGATTAACATTTTTATAAATATCTTTACTTGTTAAACATGCCAAATGCACCAATACTTTTGAAATATAAGCTAAACATAGGCGTGTTCTCCTTGTATTAAATTCTACACCGATAGCTTTTGCTTACACACAAATATGGATGGCACGGTAGTCAGCGTGTTAAAGTGATTAACATTTTTACAAATATCTTTACACCTTAAGCATGCCGAATGTACCAATATTTTTTGAATGAATACATATTTCTTCTCCAGTCATTGCTGCTCCACGTAATGGTGCACATACTACATAAGAATCCCGAAAATATACCTCAGACTGCCTTAGTGTTGCTTTAGAATAAAGTACTAAAATAAATAAATTCAACTGTTATTCATGTTAAGAATGTAATTGTTACTTCAAAAACAGTTTTAAAAAATTATCTCGAATTGTTACTGGAAATCTGAGAACTCAGCAGAGCAGCGAGGACCATTTTGAGAATTTTTTACTCATTTGCCTCCGGAAAATGACTATCACTCGAATCGAAAATAGACTTATAAAAAATGAAACAAAAAATATTGAAAGGTTATTAGCATTGGCAACTAAGATATGAAAAGAAATAAATCTGAAAACTATGCTGCTTTAGAAACTGCTTTAGAATAGAGTACTAAAATAACTAAATTAAACTAATTCACGTTAAGAACGTAATTATTACTTCAAAAACAGTAAAAAAATATATCGATTTGTTACTGGAAATCTGAAAACTCAATAGCACAGTTTATCGTTTTGAGAATTTTTTACTGATTAGCATCCGGGAAATTAATATCACTCGAACTGAAAATTGACTTATAAAAGATGAAACAAAAAATAGTGAAAGGTTTTTAGCATTGGCAAATAAGATATGAAAATAAGTTAATCTGCAAACTATTGTGTGAATTTAACCCCTTAACTGTGGCGCCCGAGCATCGAATAACATATTTCAAATTATGGACTAATATTAAATTATTCTCAGATATTAAAATATGATACATAAATTACGCGGAATCCGTAAATATTTCAAATGTTTTATGGATTCTTAGTCAACCACATCTTTCTAAATCAGATGAAATCTAATTAAATAGGAAAGAAAGATTCCCAGTAAAGGGAAAGAGCAAAAGCGGAAAACATGAAAGCGGGATGCGCAAGAAAAGGAAATGAAAATGGGTTTAAAGGAATGACGAAATGACTCGTATTTTCACTCTTAATTACGTTCTAAAAAAGGAAAGGAAAGGTCTTTGGAAAGTAAAGTCGCATTCCAGGAATAATTCATATTCTTGTAGATAGACTGAAAACGGAGGGCAAAAAATAAACAAACAAACGGACCTTCCAGATTTCTAATAATATTTTTTTTTTAAATTTTCTTGTGATTATTCTATAAAATCTCGTTTATATTAAACATTACTAATTGGAATAAAAATAATTATCAGAAACCTACGATTAAAATAATGAAACTTTGATGTCGTTATTTACAGATTCTTATTCCAAAGATAAGCTTTATCTTTCAGCTGAATAAACTTGGTTATAACCCGTCATAAGTAGAAACCTGAATATCCCCAGCTGAAGAGAAAAAATAATAACAACAATAATAATAAAATTCCTCTCTTCAGTAGACCTTCCGTTGTGGACTGAAAACTTCTTGCTAATTACTAACTACTCATCTTCGTACTCAACGTAGCTTTTACCCTACACTTTAAAAAAATCACTCTACCTTTCGTTTTCGAAAAAAAACCAGTAATTTGCAACACTCCTCTCTTATTACTGATCTGTTTTAGATGATTTTAACGTTCCCACTTAATCATAGTACAACATCTTTTCTTTACAATCATTAACTTAACTATAAATGAACACACATTGCAATAAGCAAAGATCTGGCAAGACATCGAGCAAATGAACTTGACATAAATAAGACGCTGACAAGGGTACTCAAAAATTTCGATTTATATAAAAATTCGAATGAAGAATAACCAAATTACAAAATTAAGACGTCAAAATATCAATTAAAACTAAAAATTGCAGTAAAAAAACTGTTTTTCAGATACTACAGTTTTAATAAATCTCACAGAATTATTAATAATAATAATAATTGAATAGATAAAAAGCGGTTATAACAAAAATGTGAGAATAAATACAATTTATGATGATAATGTGTCCGTTTTACAACAGAAGAGGGGTGCAGTAGCGTCTGAGGGTATGGACCCCTGAGCACCCGAGAGCAGAAATCTGACTTCTAACTCATATGAGTATGGTCTCCATACACAATCGCTTGCACAGCCCCTTTTTATAGGGAAGCACATTCACACACCTCACAGGTAGTACACAGAAGAACAACTTTGCCCTAACCGGGACATGAACCCGGGATGCCCAGATAACAAGAAAGACACGTTACCTCTGTGCTAGGACGACGGCATAAATATAATTTAGATAATTTAATAATTTTTGAACAATAATTTCGATAAAGAATTAAGTAATTTTTATTGAATAAATAGTATAAAGTAATTTAAATAAAAAGTTTTATATAAACAATTAATTAAATAATATAATTTGCATTTAAAATGATCAAAGTGAGATATTTCTTTTAAATATGTTGTACAGTATGAGAGTCTTCATCTGAACTATAGACCTTAAGAATCATTAACTTACAAAAACTGATTACATACGGTACTGTCTACAAAAAACACTTTAGAAATGGTCTTCTATAAAAATATGTCTATAAACAATATTTTATAATTTTTATTTTTTAATTCAACTTGATTAAAATGAGCTCAAGTTATAGTCAGCGCTCCGGTTTTATGTTAAAAATAAGTGAAGAAAACAAAGAAAAATTGGAAAAAAAGAATTTTCCGAATTAACCAAAATTCTACTGAAATGTGTATTTACAACAATACGTTTCGCATTGTTTTATATAAATATGGGTAATTACCCACACTTTTCTCTTCCTATTGAAAATTATTCGAAAATGCATGTCTCAAGAAAGTCATACCAAGAGACGAACATTAGTAAACATTTATTTCGTACTGTTGCTCAAAAGCAACATGTGCTTTCATTGGCTTTACTGGGAGATCTGTAACTTTGAACGATTTATTTACATGGGTAGTATTAACTAAGTGCATAGATGTTTCAAAAATAATAAAGATAATTTTCTAAGAATTATATTATTAATTAATTCTTAAACCAAATTTTTAAGAACACGTAAATATATTATGCATATCCTTTTAACTTAGTTTGGGCAACCAAAACATTTTTACAACAAATTATCACGATTTGCCAATTTAAAAAAAGGTAAAAAAGAAAAAAAAAAGGAAATAATAACACAGGTTTTTTTTTTTTTTAAAAAAAAGGAGAGAAAAATGAGTGAAAAATTTCATGATATTTTTTTTATTTATTATGAAACTTTTCTTTTATTTCTTGGTATTATTTAAGAAATTTTTTTTAAAAAAAAGAGGATTCTTAATCTGAGACTCGAAATCAGTGGTTCAACTATAAAATAGGAGCTCATAAATTTATTTTTATAAACAAATATTTAGGAATTAAAAGTTATAGGACTTCTACAATAACTGGCCGCTTCCATAAATGGCATTCATTTATTAATGTAACTTTTGGCATTTTCCGAATTTTTTCAAAGTGTAGTATTTTATTACCGTTTTCTTTCACTATTTAAAGAATATGTGTGTCATTGAATCTTATAAATTCAAAAATATATAATCATTTCTTTAAAAACATATAGAAAACATTTTTTTATTTTACTTTTATTTAATCTGTTTTATTGTTTGTATGTTTTAAAACTTACGAAATATTTTTAATATTTGTTCCAAGAAATTCTTGAAACAGTTATTTATTTAAACATAGGCGTTCAACCGTAAAATTTAGTACCTTTCATAAACGATAGATGGCGGTACGTATTTGGAACTAGTCATGTAGGGAAAAGTATTCTAAATGAAATAAATGTTTTAAATGTATATAAATTAAGCCTTGATCTAATTTTCACTTCAAAATATTTTAATTTTAATTTTTTATCTTCAATTCAACCTCGAAATACTGCTCAAGAAGTGTAAAATATTTCGAATTTATTCATCCAATTGTTTCAATTAAAACAATTCAATATCGGCTCAGTTATACTACAAAATTCAAGGTTAATTTTAGTAAAAAATACAATTTTTTATACAATAAATATATTTCAATCAATAAAACAGTGTACATTTAAGCCTTCTTATTTTTAAATTATATAATATTTGTTTCATGCATAAAAAGGTGAATATAATTTTTAAAATGTGATTATTTTTTTAATCAATAATTACCATATATGTTTTTTAGCTTTATAATTTCGGTTAATAAACGTATTTATTGCTGTTAAGTATTTCGAAATTTCAAATTTTTTATAATGACAAATGTAACACTTTTTTAATAAATATCAAAGTTCCCATCTTTAAAGAATATAAAAAGTTTCTAAGAAATTACAATAGATGGCAGCACAAGTTGAGAATGACTTCTTGATATGTAGCATTTATTTTTATATTTTGTTTCTTCTCTTTAAATTCGAAAGTCAGTTAATCAGAGAAATTTCTTATTATAATATATTTATAGGAAGTCACAATAGGAAACGAAATACTTATCAAATGAAACTAACAAACAGCTAATTTCACAGTTTAATCCAAATAAATTATCCTGAATCTCTTATCATTATACTGAAGCAGTTTGCTGTTTATAATCAGAATAGGGGATGTATTAAATGGGGAGATCTCGAAGAACTCTATTAAAACTAATATTTTTAAATGTGAAAAAATTTCATGATTATTTAATACCTATAAATTAGTGGGAAGCAACAATCCCACTAATTTATAGGTATTAAATAATCATGAAATTAAGCAACAATGGTGTCACAATTAATTATACTAGCAAGCAAAATTATGTGATGGGCAAACGAATTAAATAACACTACAATAAATTTTCTAGAAACTCAAATATGTCGGGAGTATTATATTAACAATAATAAGCGGATAAATTAATTAAGTGGTTGCTTTCTAATGGCATCTCACTTCTCTGTTAAAATTTCTCTTACTTTCCTAGATACCTTGTCCACAATTATTAATTTTAAAACGGATCCCGATGAATTTTAGCTATTCTGGATCTGACAAGAGACTTATTTCAATTCATAAAGACTATTAATTACTTTATGAACTGAAAGACAATTACTCGAACATCTAAGTACTTCCGCATACAAAAGTTATTTCTTATTTGAATTTTCAAATTATTATAAATAAAACTGGCAAATATTTACTACATTGCTTCATTAAATTTGATTTTCAAATCTTACAATCATTGCATCTCGATCAGCTTCATTTCTATGTGGATAAGTAATGCTTCTGTATGGAGAAATTTAGATTAAAAAAAAGAAACCTTATTATTATTTTTTCGTTCAAGGATATAAATTTTTCATGCTACTACTGGTGGGGGATATGTTACGCTACCTGCAATAACGATTTTGGATAAATAAGAATTTTTAAAATAAAGCTAATGAATTTTTACTAAAACTTTATTTATACCCGTGCTCTGAGCATAATCCATTCAATTTCACATGTTCGTAAATTTTATATTTTGATACACTAAAAATCAGCAAAATTTCCTTAACTAAATGTTTAGTGCTTTTTAACTTACTTTAACCTTACAAAAATCAACATAAACATGAAGATACAAACATACGTAGTTCAAAAACTGGAATTAGTGTGGAATATGAAATGGTACCTACTTAACTAGAGTACCGCTTAATACATATCGGTTCCGGTTTATTACAGTGCCGGTTAAAAGTATCGGTTTATTACAAGGGTGTCATCATAAAGCGACCAATTTTCCAAGGGGTACAAAGCCCATTAATTTGATACAAGACTGTCTATCTTCTTAGTATTAACAAAAAAAACCTTGATTCTTTTTGTCGATCAATGAAAATTGTAGCTATCCAATGTCTATATTCTGATTCAAAGTTAAATCTGTTTTCTTAGTAATGCCACAAAGGAAACATAATAAATCTTTTGAGAATACCAGTGTTATAATTTAGACTGGTTTGATTTCCCTAATTGATTTTCAATGTAGAATAATGCTCGATTGATGGGTTAAACATAATCACAAATACTTATAGAATGGCAATTTATCAAATTTGCATTTCGCCGATTCGAAAATTCCTTTATACTTCTGCTGCTACCAATCAAATGATTTTCGCTTCTTTAAATCTGCACGCTCTTCGGAGGGAATTCGCTGTATTCATCGTGATGCTCACATACAATAACTTTCCTTTTTCTCAAGAGTAACTTCAGAATATGTCATCTTTTCTTATTTTAAATGCAATATATGATTAAATACTAGAAATTGAACTATATTTTTCCTCACTTATTTTTTACAGTTCTCGCAACTACTTCACATGCAGAGACGATTAGGCAAAGAAAACTTCCCCCTTATCGAGCAGTCGTACTTTCCGAATCATAAGGAAATGGTAAGTTTCTATTAAAATTCCTCAAATTCTTTTTAATACTTTCAGCTATTACTTATCCAGCTTAAAAAGATGAGTCTTGGCAAAGTGCCAAGCAGACGGGACGGCTCTGATAGAGGGAAAAAAAAGAATGATCTCATAAAATGAAAGAAATTTCACATTCGAAAATAGAAAGCAATACTTGATCATTATTATCAGTTATCCACAATTTTCTTAAATTAAACTTTCTATTACTTATTACTAATATGACCAGGTTTTTGTTTTCTCGCTATAAAAGTTATCGATAGAAATGGATAAAGCTTGAGAGAAGAGTAATATCAATACTTTAGTTATAGATACCATGTAATCTATACTAATCTGTATCGTTATTTAAATATTCATGTAGCGTTTCTAAATGAAACAAAAACTCATTAGGAATGAAGAAAGTCTTAGTTATATCGCTTTTAATTACATTTATTCTATATAATATATTTTCTTTATTTGACTGTGTATTTTTAAAACCTTTCACTATCAAAGTTGTTTTTTTTTTCAATAACATGTATAATTATTTCCCTTGCTTTTCACAATGTTATTTTGCTAATTCAAATTAAAAATATTCATCTATTGAAGGTTCTTGATCAAATAAATTTATAAAATAGCATAACCTTAGAAGAGAAGATTGTTATTAGATTTTAAGTAAAAAGGACTTTTCTTTTCTTAAAAGTACAATTAACGGAAATTGGAAAAAATCTTTCTATTACTTTCTATTCTACTAAAAATTATTTCTAAATTATTTCTATTTCGATATTGATTAATATTTTTTTACGAAAGTATCTCTTCTCAGTCACGATAGAGTCTCAATTTTTTTAATATTAGTCAAACAGTAAATTTAGAATTAATGAAATTCATCTACTGGACACAATTTAGTGTGAACTCTGCACACAGTTATATCTTTTTTATAGAGAATTGAACACTTTCTTTAAATAAGAAACTTAAAACTGATCTACTATATCTTCTGTAACATGCATGTTCGTTTTTTCAAACATGAAAGACAAGCAAAATTATCTTTGATCAATTCAAATTTATTAAGTTTTCTATTTTCTTCCAAGCATGTATATACTTCAAATTATATATATATATATATATATATATATATATATATATATATATATATAACATAATAAGGGGCAGGGGGAAATTTTAACTGTTTACATTGCTCATAAACTTTTTTTAAATTTTATGTAGATCTTTTAAAAAATTTCTCGAATATATAATATTAACTATACATTAAAGTGTGTAATAGAACCGAAAGATTCTTTAGGTATATATACTTTAAGGATAAGACTCTTTAAGGATATTTTGCATTAAAACAGTAATGAAAGACCCTTTGAAAATGTCATGTAATAAATTGCGCTGAAAGACTCTAGGGATATTTACTTCAAGGATAAGACTCTTTAGGGTTGTTTTGTATTAAAATAATACACGTTGTTAATTCATAAAATTGACAGTACATGATAATTCAAAGTTATAATTTTAAGCAATTCTACTTATCTCGAAACTATTCTCAGTATAAGAAATCCCTACCGATATGAAGACATTTGATGCCTCAGTTGTGTTTGTGATATTAATCATCGAAAATTGTACATCCATTTCAAATTCAGTGCCACTAAATGAAACTAGCGGAAGGTAAAGGTTTATAAAATAGAATACTAAATACTATACAAATATCTATGCATAATAAAAGAAATAGAAAGTGAAACTGAATTTTTCCTAGCTCTAGATACTACCCCAAACTGGTGATAAATTAAATTTTAACAAAATAAATTTTATTTAATATATTAACATTATTTCTACGTGATTAAAGAGATAAAAATATATTTAAAATGATTTTTAACGTCTATGCTATCACCAGAGAAGTAATTATAGGGCGCCAAGACTGGCAAAGGGGTTTACAGTCTTCGGGGATTCAAACATAAAATATAGCAATTATATAAGATATAGATACAGATATTATCCTATCCTCTAAGACTTAAAAACTAGCCCACCATAAATAGTTCCCCGGGCACTTTTCTGTCTAGCTACGTCACTGGGCATGATTAACTGCGGAGAAAGAAAAGTAAAAGACGAACACAAAGATTAATAAAGGCAAGGAATAATCGAATAAAGAAATAGAACATGAAATATCATTAGAAATAAATAAATAAATATGTAGCATTGGTATTTAGGTATTTTTTTTTTATTTCAGTTTGTTTGTCGGAATTTTCTTCTGCTCTTTAAAGTTTTAATTAACACTCGGAACCTAACAGGTATTAAAATTCGTACGCAACCACGTTGTATTTATGCAGCATTCATATCCAGAGGGTTGACATAATATTAAAATATCGTCTGTTATAGAACTTATTTTGGTTAATTCCAAGTTAAAAGTAAGCCTTTTTTAAATATCTGCATTTTAAATATCATTATACTTTGTATCCTAAATGATCTCAAGAGAATGAATTTTGAAGGTCATTAATCTGCTGTCAGATTTTGCTGCTGTACAATACATTCAGTTAAAAAAGTAATAAAAAAATTCTGCCTTTTTAAACATTTAAGTATGCTAGATGTCAAACTCTTCGTTTTAAAGTTCATTTGTTCAGTTTGTGTAATCAAACTGCTGTATACGACTTGATTATTAAAACTGTTGTAATTAATTTTTTTAAATCTTTTAATATTAATATTATCGCTTTAATTTATTAAAATTATTTAAAGTTTATACATTATATGCATCTTATTCATTTTAAAACTGATAAATATTTTTAAAAAAAACGTTTGTATTGTTTTCAGTTTTAAAATTGCTTTATCTCATTATATTTAATATTAGGCCCAATTTTCCTTTAGTTTGAATTTTTGAATAAGTTGACTTTTCATTATTTGGCATGAATTAAGTTAGGTACACCGTATTAAGTAACCTTCAAGGTATTTAGCTATTAAAGATTTAAAATTTTACAAATCATTGTTCGTGAGATTAGACGTAAGATATAGAAAATAAACAACTCAACCCCAAATAGATTCAAACTGTTGCTTTCGACGAATACAATCCTCCAAAAAAGTAAATAAACAAATGACTTCTTCTAGCGAATGCTTTTAGCTAATCTCTTCAATTCATAGCAGGGGGGGGGAGGATCTGTCCAGAGGATACTACCCCAAAGGAAATAAATAAAAACAGGTTTTTGTGATATGAAAGCTCTGCATTCCAAATCCGAATCAAATATATTATAGAGGGAACAATGGCACAAAACCGGCGGTGAAGCAATTTCGTGCTGGGATCATTCTTATGAATAACAGTAGAAAATTGTTGAAGAGAGTTCAGTCATTTCAGCCTTTCCAACAAGACGACTCGGTGTTATGCTCTGGCCTTTCCCTTCTTACACAGAAAAGCGTTTTATTTTCGTTGTTTACGACAAGCCTTGACAATTTTCGTCATCTTGCAGAACAACTTTCACCGTATTTTCAGTTTTCAAATCAAATTCTAGCTAATGATATACAATGGGGCATTTCAGCCTAGGGTTAGTGTTATTTATGTTGGCATGTTCATCAAAATGTTCTGAAAAGAAAGCTGTGAATATCCAAATTAAGGACATTAAAAAAAGTAGTGGTCATATGACACATATATCCAGAAACCTAAATAAGAAATTTTCAGAATTATATGAAAATCCTTTTCGGTGTACATCCACAAAATTTTATAAGCAAAAACATAAATCTTAGATAATGCACCATAACTACATATATTAGGTGGCACTCGAGTAATTTAAATCTCCTTGTGCAACAATCCGATGATGAGCGAATTAAATAATAAAAAAAACGAAAATTGAGGAATAAGTTTTATTTTTAAAGCAGTTATTCATTGTTGCACGCTCACCCAATAGCACATTTATCCAAGCCATCTATTTGAACACTGAATAATGATACATAAAACTGCAATATAAAAAGATTCAACATAAGCAATCGCTAAATACTAAATAATGTTCTTTAATTTACCATTTTATGAGTCTTGCTTTTATGTTTATTTTAACAGACAAAACCAATTTATTCTAACCATTTCCTTACAATATTTTATTCCAATTAAATGATCATTCTTATTAGTAGGACTTATCTTTTAGAAATTTTGTAGCTTTTTTTATGATAAACATTCCTTTTAAGTCAACCTGCAATCGCCTTATTAATTCGGAACGACTTTTTTTCCGTCTCTAACAATAAATGACTTCGTTAAATGTTTTAACATTATATACTTGAGAAATTTAATATGAAATTCTAAGCTTAGAGCTTTTGAATTTTGGTATCTCTTAGTTTAAAAAGTTAACGCTCATTTAATATATTTTAAGCATTTTTAATATTTCCCAACTTAATACGTACTGTTGATAGAAATGTTTTTTTTTTTCTATTCTTTTTCTGTACCAGCATGTGTTTTCTCTAGACGGTTCTTTACCGATTGCAAAGGCCCAATGCCATTGAATATAGTTTATTCATCTTATTTCTTTACACCTATACTAGTTGGGGTTGCATTTCGGTTTCCCCTTCAAATTTCTGACGTGGCCTTTGGCAAGGTCGGGGTATCGCACAGTCTTCGAAGCACAGGTTCTGACAGTTGATAATTCAAATTTTAAAATAATTAAGTATTTAAAGACAATATCTTGCTGCAATCTGAAGCAAATGATTATATAAGTTTATGGACTGTTAAGCCGTTCACTCGAACAAAGCATAAGAAAAAAATATTGAACCTGACATTTAATTAAAAATTATTTATTTCTTCATTATATATATAAAGCATATTACAAAAATTAAATTTTTATCGCTTTAATTTGTCTTGTGTACCAGTAACTGAAAGAACTTCTTACTTTAGCAAGTTTCATGCCTAGAATAGTCGTTCAAATTAGTACATTTCTTTAAAGCACATCTCAATGAACAGAGGAAAAGAAAACCAATTAGATTATAGCTCCCAATATACTTCTTATGAAAGCGTCTCAATGTGTTATTCGATATCCACTCGGAAACCCATCAAGCGCTCGAAACTGGCCATCACTATCGTTGCGTGCAAATAATTAGAAATTTGTGATACATCGAATCGAACTATAAGATAACCATCCAACAGAGGTTGTAGGTTTCATTATTTACATTTAACGCGCAAATTTTAAACAACTGTAGAGGAAAGAATATGCAGTTTTAAATATACCGTAGGGAAAAGTTAAAAAATATTTTAGAAACTAAAAACTCGGACAGTAAGATGGCATATCATCAAGCCTATTAAATAATTCTAATTTAATATAATAATTAATATATATTATTAACAATACTATTCCGAGTTAGTGATGTTCAGCATTTTAAACGAAAATTAATTAATTTCAAAGAACTCCACCGATAACCTCAATATGTGTCGATGCACTTACTACTTTATTCGTATAAAATGCAGTCACACATAGCTTTCGACATGTTGTCAACTTGAAATGACATTGACCATAAATGTTTATAAATCTAGAAATGTGTTAAATTAATTCATGACACAGGGAAAAAAAGATATGAATAAAAAATCTGATTAAGTATCAAAAACGTTTATTTACAAAAAGAAAGAAAATAACATACATATGGAAACTGTACGTACAAATCATAACTAATGAGGTCAGTAAAGCGTAAAAGATGAGCCACAGAGGCAGACAAAAATCAGCCATTGTAAGCTCTCTTCCGTTTTATCGACATATCACAGTAAAACTACAAATAAATGTGTTCAACCAAATCTACATAAAAACAACTCACATTTTTCTTCCTTATTCTTTTCAGATACAGTTCCAACGCTTTACATGAAATGAATTAAAACTTAGAACATGCCCGCAAAAACAAAGAAAGAAATCATTTGAACTTAAACAAGAAGTATGCTTTTGCCAAGCGTACCGTAACAAGATTTTACTCGCATGTTCTAGGCTTTACAAAAAAGTATAAGACGTGTAAGTGTGTCCTACTTTCGCCTCAATGATAAAATAATGTAAAAAATTAAATTAAAATGAAGAATATGTGTTTAATCTACGATTACTGTAGAGAAAAGCTGGAATCTAATGACTTGAATAAAGATGAATGATAATGAATTTCAGCCTCAGATAATGAAGCATTTATGGCACTGAATTTCATTGAATTAGCAAACGCAAAAAAAACCTATCTCCATCTGCTTAAGCTCATTCAGGCCTCAAAAACAGGATGAAAAATTCCAATTAATGCATTGGAACTTCTATATTTATTTCAATTCTTCATAAAAATTTAAAGGTACAAATTTTTTAGAGTTCAATAATTTAAATTAATTTAGGTTCAGGATTGGATAATAAAAGTTTCATTGAAATCAGTTAATTTTAATTGATTACAGAACACTTGAAATTCAAGTAATCTAGATTATAAGCATTAAGTAGACAAAACAATTTATGATTCTCCGATTTTTAATAAACTTTAAAATCTTAAGCATGCAAAATGAGTTACTCAAACTGTTTCTAAACCTAGGGTTTCTACTTTAAAAAAAAATTAACTAATCATTACCTTTTGAATTTGAAATGCATACAAAGAAAAATTTAAGAGACACAGCATTTATCCCGCGTTACTTGTTCCGTTTTTGCATATAAATTTCACACCCAAAATTATGATGTAAATAATATAAATACCATGTTTCAGTCGATACTCAAAAGTACAAAAGAAAAAGATACTGTACAGAAAGGAAAAAATCCTTACGACAAATATACATTGTTTCATACCACACACATACACAAATATAAAATAAATCATACATATTTTTCTAGGATTCTAATAATCCACAAAAAAATTTAAAAGCATTCTTCGGGTTTTAAGTTGTTTACATTTTCTTTGTTCTAGCTAAAAAATGTATTGCGTTTTCCGAACGCATAGAATCACAAAAAATTCATTTTCGCTGTTTAAAAGAATCAAGTGAATACAGCTGAATATAAAACAAAATTTTACATACATGCCAATTTCATGAATAAAAATATTGAATGAAATACATAAAATGCATGCGTAACAAAATGAAAATGTGTTCATTTTACATTCAAAAAATGGCAACTACCCAGTGATTAAAATGACAAATAATTTCTAAAAGCACACAACCCTACATATATTTAATATTGTGAAATTAACAGTTGTTTTAAAACATATATCGGAGAATATAGCAACTACGCTTTTTTACAAATTAAATGAGTAAATCACTCATCGCGTCAATTAAGTCTTATTTAAAAAACGAAATCATGTGCAAGCTAGTGCACAAAAGCAATTTGTAATCATAGATGACTCTAGCATATTCATGTACTAAGCAGAAAGAGACTTTTAATGAGTGGATTTCATCCTACAGGAAAAAAAAACTGAACATTAATCTTACAAATGCATCTCATTTCTTCCAGAATTTAATACTGACAATTTCTTCCACATTCAAATACACAATATGACCACAGGTAAAACTAAATTAAAATCCGAACATGAACATTAAAGAATGACAAATAAATACAAGTTTAAGCATGTTAGGAACACCGACAAAAAATAATGAAATTTACATTCCCCAAGTTCGATTGAAACAGGATCTGATTTTTCATATATAATGTAATACCCATAGCATAGTAATGTAAACAATGAAGTTAAGTTCCTGTTTGAAAGTTTTGTAGATGTTCCTCTGCCAAATAATATACATATTAGATTTCACACCAAAATTTAGATATAAACACCTCTGATAACTAAAGCTGTAACATATACATGGTTACATCATACACAGACATCAGATCTAATACATGTATATATGCACATATATACGTTTGTCTTGCACCGTATATACACAGTTTTATGCGACCCAATAGATCCTTGATCTCTTATTCAGGAAACTTAAAATCTTCTTTAGGGCTCCATCTCTCTTTCGTATTTCCGTTCTTTCATACACCGTCTGTACTGTGCTGTGCTCACCCAGGAGCATTCTTCTGTGCCATTCGTGGTATGCGACATTGGAACGCAAAGAGAATACAATCCTTGACAGTCTGTCTTGCCACGGAATGTTTCCCAAGCGCAATAAGGTTCCCGATGATTCTTCACGAAGCTTGGCATACGAACCTGAAGAGAGAAAATTATAATATCAAAATTAAGATTCAAGGCAGTGCAAATGTTTATTAATTTAAAATAGCCGCTTTAGAACTCATGGAATCTATTAAATGTTTGTTATTATTAAATAAAATATTTAAACTCATTAATAAATTAAATGGCCTTTAATCCTCATCCACGTGACTACTACTTTTAGGAATATGGATTTTTTTTCTTTTTATAAAATAGAAAGAACAGTATAAGATTATAGAGAGATTGACACATTTTGACACTATTGAAGAATGAAGTGCTCAAGAGTAACGTCCGGGACTAGAACATTGTAATTACCAGGAATCAAAACGATGATTTTATGTTAATTTTACTTGCAGTGATATCCATGGAATTAATAATTAGGAGGTGCATTTTTCAGCGTTGACAACATCTACTCAATTGATGGAAAAAATTCGCAGTGCCATTCAAAATTCGCTATAATTCATAGAGAAAATGGTTGATACGACAAAACCATGTTATTATATTTATATATTAATAATAATTTCTCAAAGATCAATAATTATGAGTGAAACACCAACACCACGTGAAATACTAAAGAATGCATGTAATTACAGCCTCTTTTCTATGTCTAAATTTTGATTGTAACTAAGTCCATAATCGCATAAAGTTATTTAGTACATAACCTCAAGAAGATATGATCCCTAAAATGCCTTAAGCAGCAAATCATCTGCCAAAATGTTATAACAAGAATTTCGAAAGATTTTACAATATACACCCTTGATCAGGAACTATGTCATCAGAGCACAATTTATATGATAAATAAGAATCCAGTTAGCATTAAATTTTTGATAGGACATTGTTTCATTTAATTAAATATTCTACTTACTCTACAACGGCATCCTTGTTGATACAGTTTACGGAAACCTTTCTTTTGTTTGGGTGAGAGCTTGGGCCATTCTTGAACAAAGTGGCAGAGGGACACAAAGGGTTTCTCACCGCGAATGCGACCTGCAAAAAATGTAGCGAAATGTTAAAAGCTTATAAAAAATACACCAAGAGATATGTTCTATGAATTTGGCAAATCTATAATAAAATTACAATGTAGTAGAAAAAAAGAAACGAAAATTTAGTAAGTGCAATATATGAAAGAAATAACAGTCGAAAGAAAAAATTCCTTTTCCAATAACTCTGAAATAACACTTCAAAACTCATAAAGTAAACGTCAGCAAACTTACCAAGGGAAATTAATAATAATTTTTTTTAAAGAAAGAATCCTTGAATTCCCCATAAAATAGTCAATTTTGACTTTTTAACATAAAAAGAAAAAGGAACAAAATTCAAATATGACGTGCAAATTGAAGGGCAGTACCATGATCAAAGTCGTCCGTAAAATTCAGACAGAAATAAGAGGCTCTTCCTGTGAAAGGCTACCGAAAATTATGATTCAGGGTCATATGATAAACAAAGTAGGCATATCCCTTTTAATAACAATTATTGAATATGCAAAAGAGGAAGGTTAAATAAGCTACTGAAACTGGAAGTCACATCGGCCACGTTTGGTTAAATCAGACATCCTTGAATAGCTCTCCATCATTTCTTTTTGAGACGCATTGATCTTAAAATTCCTCACCAAAGCTTTCAATGAAGACTTCGGGGTTTATTTGCACCTGCGTGCATATATTACGTGACAGAGGATTACGTATTGATGTTGAGTTAGCAACTTTTCTTTTTAATTTTTTTCCGAGCATGCCTCTTCAAGGCGAAGTGAAATATATTATTTTCGCATTGAAGCATACTGTCATTTCAGTAGCTGTATTTGAAGAAGCCGCCCGTTAAATTAATGGTCCCTTTTCGTGATTTGAGATGTTGATTAAAAATTGAAGGGTGTTTTCTTGTTGTGATTAATAATTTTATCTTTGAAGGACGCTCTTCATTAATATATCCGACTTGCAAATATTTTATTAAATGTCGATCAGAACTCTCGTACTAATATCCCCCTACCAAAATAGAATAAAATAATAATAGAAAGTTTCCTACTTGAAATAACTTTTGTAAGACTGTCTTAAAAAATAAAATTTTAACAAAAATTAAGATAAGTTACTATTTGGTTCTTTAATCTGCCAAAACTGGAAATGAATCAAGAATTCTGGACTAGAAGTTTGTATTAACAATTATGACAACAGCTAATTTATAAACCATAAGAATCCAGCAGTAAATATAGCAATGTTTTGCTGTTTAAACATTTGCTCAATTCTTGTATTTTGTTCCGAGTTCGCCTAGTTGCATTATTGCTTAAAAACTAAATATAATAGGAATACTTCTAAAGAGATAAATGAAGTTCTCCTAACAATTTTGATTTAAACAATAACAATGATGCTTGAAAGATTACGTCATAATATAGCGTAAAATCATTTTTTAATTGGATGATGATTGATATATCACTTTAGCGCATCATAGGACGACTTTAATAATTGTCAATATAATCTCACGACTATAATAATTGTCAATATAAGAACATTTTTTACAAGAATTTTTAAAATATTTCCAATGTTGTTTACATATTACCAAGTAAATGTTTATGAAAATGTTTTAAAGAAACACATCTTGTTTTATTTTAGTTAGAGAGTGTTACTATTAGTTAAGGCATGGTAACTCTCACATATTTTCTTTTATTTGAAGGCAGACGTAAACTAACAGGAACTACCCATTTTACTAAAAATACCTGTATACTATATTTAGTTTAACATACTGTAACTAATACTGGCAGTGAATGTTGGCACTGGAACCAAACTATGGCGTAATCGCAGCTAAATGAAGTGTATCTGTTTTATGTATAACGAAAGATTTATGATGAGTTACACAATGTTTTACTGATACCTCTATCTCGTGCTATCCAAAATATTCAAAATGTTTATTTTCACAACCTAAATAAAGTAAAAACCTGCAAAATAAGATAGAAGACAGAGCAGAAAAATTTCTCCAACTATAAACAAGATAAACTTCAATATCTGCAATATAAGTGCCTATTTAGGTAATAATATCGTCATTAATTAGATTATTATATTTTAAAAGAATGTTGAATAGAAGATGCAAGATTTAATTCTAAACTCTTGTAAAATGAATAGAAAACTCAGGGTTAAATAAAAAAAATTTAATTAACCCCTTAGCGGGCAATGATGAATCTGATTTCTGCAATATACGATAGATTTTTATAATAAAAGCTGTAATTAAGGTATTTAAAAGGCAAAAATTTCGATACATTTAAATCTCTTAGGTTTCCTTTAAATTTTTGAATGATTGGAAATAACAATTAAATGGTCCAATCAAGGCACGTTATTTGATGGAATTAATTGACATGATATTCCAGTCCTATGATTCGCTAAATTCCCTCCCCCTCAAGTCGTAGAAGAAATCCCCACATCAAGGGGTTAAATTAAAAACAAAGGTACAAATGCTCCGGATAATTTTAAAAACTTTGTTTACAATATAAAAGGTTTTTAAAGCGTTTTGATTCAAGGAAGTTCAAAACGCTATTAAAGTTGAATAAACAAAATCTAATCACAGTCATGACCCGAGATAATATCCTATCTTTTAGACATTTAACATGCATCCTCTTTCCCTGTTTATAGTAAGATTACATTATCTAGTTTTACCATCAACTGCTGATTATGAAAATTTGGAGTACTTCGATGACGACACTACAATGCTAAAAATAGGATTCGAAACCTATAAAGAAATCCTGTAAACAAACCTCTCAAGAGTTTTAATCTTAACCAGGCAAGGAGAAATTACAAGAATTCCATCCTGAAGATAAAATGTCGTAATTTAAAAGGTTGGCCGGAATAAAAAGGTTTTTATTCTTTGGAGGAAATTGTAAATTTATACATACTTTACAGAAAGAAAATAAAAAAAATTCGTATAAAAATGCATGGTAACAACCTAAGAAATTAAAATAAAGAAAACCAAGCTTTGTTTCATTAATTGGTTATAAGCTGTGAATTTTAAATCGTAGCACACAATTAAAAGTCAATTGTCTCAAATATTTATACATAATAATGACATAAAAGTTTGTTATATATCTACGGAAGGAAATGAAATATCTAAGTACACTAAGGGACTTGGCTAACTTAATTTTTTTTCATTATTGTTAAAATGTGCAATTTAAAGTATTTATGATAATTCCGCGTTAATACAGAATTGTGCTGCTGT
The DNA here is from genome assembly GCA_026289955.1 of Argiope argentata. NCBI lineage: Eukaryota > Metazoa > Arthropoda > Arachnida > Araneae > Araneidae > Argiope > Argiope argentata. The sequence goes on from JAOUZG010008446.1 coordinate 236,304, forward strand.
TTCTTATGGCACTTATATGGACAAGCTCGATAAAGTAGTCAGCGATTTAATCCTAATAAGCGTCTCTTGTTTTGTAGTAGCGCCAACTACGGCCAAGGGTACGATTTAGCTCCACGCTCATCACATTCGTTTGCACAGCCCCTTTTTACAGGGAGGCACATTAATGTACCCTATAGATAGAACACAGAAGAATAATCATGCCTGAACCGGGACTCGAACCCGGGACACCCAGATCACGGGGAAGATGTGCTACCCCTATGCCAGGATGCCGGCATACAGAATTATTCTTCCAGCAATACAAAAGTTAATTTTAATTATGAAATTTTAATTTTTTTAAATATTTAATTTTAAAATTAAATTTCTTAAATATGATGTATACAAAAAGTAAAAAAATTAATCTCTAGATTTCCTTTGATTGGTCTCTGCATTTTATATATCCCTGAATTTGTATTACAAACTTCTGTAGTCGTCTTAACAGCAGCCAGAAGGTTTGAATTGAATTTCTATCTCCTTTTTTTCAGTACAAATACTTTTCAATACATGCAGGTAATCTATTCGATTACCTTCCCTCTTTGTAATGCGAAACTAAATACAACGTACGCTTGCAAAAAATATAAGAAAGTAGATGGAAGGATACTACAGATAGTCTACACTAAACTTACAAAACTACTAGTATCGTGTTTACTATATGCATAACATAGCGGACCAAATCAAGTTCCTAGAAAATCAATGTAAATCTAGATTTTTGACTTTTGATTACCTTGGATTAGTATAATATGAACATAAATATAACTTAAAAAAAAACATACTTTTTTTTAACTTCAGTACATTAAAAATTATTCATTATAAACTATTTAGAGAGATTGAGCAAGCAGAAGGCTACAGCTACTTATTAAAACATTTTGTTGAGTCTGAATATTTTCAGAGAAATATCTCCCAAAATTAAATTAATAAATGCCTGAAAGAAGAACTGTTCTACTGTCACAAGACATTAATAAACTATATCATTAAACAAAAATCCTTTACAGGTTTTTGATGAGTTAGACGTGTACATCAAATCAACATGTTTTTAATTCAAATTATTCAAAGACGGCAGTTCTCGATACGAAAATTACGTGTAACCCGTAAATATCTCAAACGTCCTTGGGATTTCTTCAGTGGAATCAAAATGTGTCATCTAATTACATAGCTAAGCAAACTAAACTATCAAAGAGTTGATTCATATTTAATTAAATGGTTTGGCTTTCTTTTTACTTAAGTTACAAGACTTGTCAGATTAGACGGGAAATTTCGAATTTCGACAGCCTGTTACAAATTTCTCTTCCAAATTTAAATAAAAGTGTCCCCAATTTAATTATAGAACCCATTTTTTGGATAAATTTAATTCCGTTTGCTAAAAGCACTTAATTTTAAATAATGTAGGTATTAATTCTCTTTTCCAACTTTTACTCCCCATATTAAGCGCAGATGTCCCATATTAATGGACGTATATCCGCTTTTCGATTGTTGCTCTCCAAGAATAACAATCCAGGATTGCTGCGTTGTCCCCGATTTGAATTAAATGTCCTTGCGTGTCCCGTTTTCTGCTCTTCAGTAAATAGTTAATTAAAAAAAGATATGCAGCATTTAAAGTCACTCTTGGATAATTCAATTTCATAATTTTTTACATTTTCAGTAATGTCTCTTTAAATATAGGTGATTCATTTTTAAAGAAAAATGATAAAAGTAATAAAAAAATTTCGTTCAATTTCTTTAAAAATATTTTTAACTAATCATTGCTGACATTAAAATTTACTTATTATTTTGGTTCATTTAAAACATTAACCTTTTTTTTAACGAGCGGCCCAGATTTTGCACTAGGATTCCAGTGGTTTCTAACTTGAAATTCAAAAAAAAAAAAAAAAATTACTTTTACTAAACCATATAACAGTTCTTAGTAACAGCTATTTTATACTTAATAGCTGAAATTGTTCTGTTGCAAAATATTTTAGAGTAGTAAAAAGATTTATTAACATTCTATTATTATTATAATAAAATGTTCTTTTCTATTTTTGATTATTTTCCACTTTTTCCTCTTTAATTTCCAATGCATTATTATGCATATTTCAAAAAATAAAAGTAATTTTTCTCAAATTCATTATCAAATGGCATCACTCATATGAGAATTTACAATTTTTTTAATGAAAATTTTAGCTGATTACTTAGTTATGGAAATATTAAAACAGCATATTACAAACAAACAAACAACATTAAAATAAAATCTCAAAATTCAGGACATCAGGAAACGTGGTAAATCGATTACAAAATTCCATCATAATAAACCCGAATCATGTCAAGTTAAGTAAAAGTGTATAAAAACATAAATATTAGCTCAGATTTAAAGTCCCTAACATATCTTTACATACATACTTTAGATAGCGACCATAAACTCAAGGAAACAACTCGGGAAAGAAGTTGAAACATAAAATTCTTCAGCGATGCAGTTTTCGTTAAGTGCTACGAGTTGGTTTTATCAATTAAATGATCTTTCCATGTCAGAAAGTGCTCCAGCAATTTGATAAATAACCGCAATAGTATCAAAGGTAATAAATAATGGTGAGGGATTTCATTCATCAAGATAAGCAGCCTTAAAAGTTCCAACCATTGTAGAAAAGTCACGCCGAACAGAGAAATTGCTTCAAAAAATCATCCCCTTTGATTTAATCGCTGTTGGTAACCTAATAGCACTTCCGCGAAAGCGTAATGATAAATTACAACAGAATAAATATTACAAAAGAAAACAAAAAAGGCCAAAGATCACGATTTTTAGTCTTAAGTGCCTGTAAATCATCCAATAATCCAGTACTGCGGTTGTTAGTTCAGTGTTCAACAATCTTTGTTTAAGAAGACTAATAGACTAATTAAGTCTAGCAAGCCAAACACGTAATTTAATTACAAAGCTGAACATATATGGAGTTCAATTTAGATGAAGAACCCTTTCACCTGTCCAAAGCACGCTAAAGGGGGAAGCCTTTCACTGCAACTAAATATTTATAAGATGTTATACACATTTATCTTGATTTAGAGGATATCCCAGCCAATTTGTTATGAGCAAGCTTATTAAAATAATTTACTACACGCGGAAGTTAACTGTTTACTGTCTCGCTTTTTGGCGACCATATGATAACTTATTTTTTTGTTTTACTGAAGACAATATTTTGAAAAGTTAGTTATTGAAATTTTAACACAATTTCAAGCGCCATAAGGAAAGGATGAAATGGAAAAAGAACATATTTCGCATCATCACAAGAGGAAAAAAAATATTGAAATATTTTAAAGTATATTAAAAGGTACTTAATAAAAGTTACTCTCAGATTTAAAGACAAACAAATTATTACAGCATTTATTTATATACTAGTTGACAAGTTAAAATAACCCAACAAGAAACCGCATGAAATAATTTTCATTAATTAAAATTTTAATTAAAACTTTATCGTTAAATTTTATGGAAGGAAAAAATTTATCTATTAAAAAATTAGTAAATACTACAACAAGGTTCTTAAATGGTAGATTATAAGTTGAAGCTTCATTTTAAATCCGCTTTTAATCATTGTTTTAATTTCTTTTTCAACAATGAAAAAAAAATGCGTATAGACACGATTCATTATTTAATATTGTAAACAAATTTGCTTGATTTTTAATTATTAGTACAGAATTTGAAAAAAAAATGTCATAAAAAAGAAGCAAGCAAGAATTATATAATCTATTATATTAATCTAGTAACTTACTCATTGAAAATCAGATAACTCATGTCTTGATTCCGTCAATTAAAATTTCATGATGTTGGATTTAGTGAGATTAGGAATCGTCTAAAAACTAACATTATAAATATCTTTAATTAGTTCTAGTCTGTCAGTAAGTTCTAAAGATCAGTTATGAAATGTAAAAATTTATTGCACTATAGCTCCAAATAGTATATCAATGCCATTCAATAAATATAACTAATGTGTTTTTAAGGGAAAGCCTGAGAGGGTTCACTCTCTCTATTTTACACACACGAGGGATTATTTTACAAGAATATACTTCGAAATTAACGATATATAGAACTTTTCAACTTTAAAAACATTTGTTTCATCATTCCTACATTCATAGTCCTAGTGTAAATGAGATATTAATCTGTTAATTCTTTAATCAATTTGTAGAGGACTAAACTTCCTCACGTTATCGTATCACATAATGTGTAGTAACAATATCTATCCTAACTATGACAGATAACAAGTGACTCTTCCGGGACCAAAAAAAAAGATTTTAAACCGAATGAACTGAAATAAAAACCACGGCAAGTACTCATTTTTAAATAATCCAAAATTTAAAAATACATTTTGTTGTTTCATTTATTTTCAACGAAAGGATTCCCGTTTGTCACTGATGATAATCATTCCTAGTTAACCGATTTCATCTAGGAACAACAATCACATCATTAGAAACGTATTTGCCAGAAATTCAGGAGAAAAAAAGAAATCAAACATTCGAATACCATCTCGTTTAACACAGGGAGAAAAATCAAGGAAGAATTTGATTAATTTATGAGGTTCCTTCAAAAAACGGAACAAGCCTTGAATGAAATCTCTGCGCCTTTTGCAGCTGCGTGCAATTTTTTAAAAGAGAAATCATTCACATATTTCTGGAAGGAAAAATGCTAGAAGTAAGGTCATTTTTACCCCAATGATTAAGACTAAAACAGAACACTCCTCTCATCGCTTCCTGAAGTGTTGAAATACTTAGGAGTGGCTAGATATTAAAAAAAATGTTAAGGATTTTGCTTGATATTCTGCCCAACAAAAACCCTGAAGCGTTCCGCACCCATTTCCACCAAGCTTTTGTTTTGATAAATTTATTGTGGACATCATTAATTGCATTAAACTACCATCACCCATAATTCTCATTCATTCCAAGTTCTCATTAAGAACTTCGTCATTGAGATACTTTAATCGCCAAATATAATTATTTTGCTGAAATTCAGTCATCTAATTATAATAATTTGCTAATTCTAGATTTAAGGTGAAATGATAACATTTCACATCAAACATCATTAGGGAATACTGATCATTCAATTAATTTCTATAGAGATAAGTTATAAATGGAATAAATTACAGTGTAAAATCCACAGGCTCGGCGAAAATTTGACACATACATTTAAATACACGACTAACCTTACTAATAGACCATTTATATTAGATGAAATGCATTATAGTTATTAGAGTCTAATTATAAGAATTTGCCAATTCTAGACTCCAGGTGAAACCATAACGTTTCACACCAAACATTATTTGAGAACAGTGGTCATTCAATCAATTTCTGTGGAGATAAGTTATAAACGGAATAAATTACACTATTAAATCCACAGGATTAGCTAAAATCTGATACATGCATTTAAATACCTAACCCTACTAATAGACCATCAAATGAAATGCATTATAATTATTATAGTCTAATTATAAGAATTTACTGATTCTAGACTTTAGGAGGAAGGATAACATTTCACACCAGATATCAATATAGTATACCGTTCATTCAATCAATTTCCATAAAGAAGCATTCTAAATGTACTAATTCAGAATGCTATGAGCACTATTAAATTCATAGACTTGATTAAAGCTATGCACATATTTTTAACACGCCCACTATCCGTATTCATAGACCATAAACTTATGTTAATTTCTACTTTTATGAAATAATATTATAGCAATAAATAGATTAGTCAAATCATTAATAAAGTAGCATCCTAAAAGCATTTTATACACCCAGACAAAATGAAGAAATATCCGTAGAAAGAAAACAGATTACTTATTATATAGTGGACCATGTAAGTTGACTGAGCAAGCAATATAGTTTTCCCCTTATCTTAATTCAATTTTTAAACAAACACGATCTAAAAAAATTCATAATTATCATAGATTTAAAAATTAATTTCGTAAAACATCAATCATTTACAACAAAAAACTCCTTATAAAAGAAAAAATATTTTTATTAAATCAAATAGATTCCGATATATAGCAAAATTCATAGATATCTACGATAAGCTCTTTGTGGTGTTTAAGGTAACTTTACACGCCTTTTCAATCTAACAACGCTAACAACACATTCCTCTGCCAATACGATTATTATTTTTTTACTTCTTAAATTACATAATAAGAAAACCTCCAGTAAAGTTTAGGGATGGCATAAATATATTTAAACATCATTAAATCAAAGTAACTTTCCTATTTAATTCGCCCACTGGCTGTTAAAAATAAATAAATCAACTTAAAAATTTATTTAAATCACAATAATGAAAAAAATTTATTCCCTATGAACTAAAACCTTTCCTTAAATTACGAAACAAATGTAGGGTTCCAATATTAATTTAAAATGGCGAGATAGTGTGTTAGTTTCATTTATCTTCAACTAAAGAAGATAAATCGATTTAAGCTAACCAGTATACTTCATAACCAATTTAAAAGTGAATACCCCAGGGATAATAGCTTCCATCAATCCTAATCAAGCTATTACAAGGCTAATAATAGACAGCAGTTGAAATTTTTCAGAGAACAAGATACAAACTATTATGCCTCTAAATTTTCATTAAAACAGGTGTGCCTCCCTTTAATTAAAAGTTATTTCAATAATAACTGACTGACTTCATTTACTTTTGACTCGAAACTAATCCATTACAAAATTTCAGGAAGTAGTCACTGAAAATTTAACTTCAGAAAGCACTACACAATGGAAGCGACTTACTCTTTAAACGAATTATTTCTTCGGAAGTTTTTATAGAGCTTCATTTCTATTAAAGCGTCTGAATTTAAAAAAAGCTTTTAAAATATTTAACTAAAAACAAATCTTTTTAAAACTACGTGATTCAATTTAATAAAAAGAAAAACACTTTATTCATAATAATAATTATTCTCGTATGGTGACAGAGTTTATTTATTATACCATTACTGAATACATTTTCGAACCTGGTACAACCAGTCAAAATTTGTCAACTCTGAAAAAAATACTAAAAATCTAAATTAACGTAGAGTTAACTGCACCTGTAACTGAAAAGTATTTTCGACTCACCTGCAATGAGATATCTCGTTGGATGAAGCGTGACTCCACAGGCAGCTTCATGACTACTTGTCCAAATTAAGCCTTGACTTAGGGCATGACGAGCTTTCTCAGTCATCTGATAAATTTAAAGACAATTATAAATTCATTGACCAAAATATATAAAAACATAATAACATAAAAATATAATTTAGTTTTCACGGTTGACTTCATATTTAAAAAATACAAATGTAATATTTAACATTTTAATAGAACTCATGAAAACGGACTAAAATTACGAAAACAGTATGCCTATTTTTCGATATAAAAAACCGACTATATTAAACCCATTAATAATATTTTCCATTATTTGTAAAATCTTCTATTATAAAACCATTCTTTCCATACATTTAAAATAAAACTTATTTCCTGTATTTCAACTACTATATTGATTCTTCGAAACCAATGTTTCAAATTTAAATCAAACTGAATTGTAAGCAAACGATTTTTCTGAATTGTTAAAAAAATCGTTTGCTTATAAGTCAGCGAAATAATACTTTGTTTCACAAACCGGAGAGAAAGAATTCTTCCACAATAATCTTTCTTTCTTAGTTTTATTGGTTCCGTCTCGACACATAGTCGCCTTTTTGCTCACGATCCAATTTCAAAAAGAGAGAACAGTAAATAATCCTTTCGCGAAAAAGTTTCCATGCCGATGTCACGAACATAACAGGAAAGATTAAGGATAAACAGAGAAATGTCATCAAAATAACGTTCCTATAATATACTCTCGACTAGAAAATATGTCTACACCCGCTATGTCAAGAACAGAAGGTTTTTCTTTTCGTACTACATTCAATAATATGTTGATCTTTGAAACAGGATATCCTAAATAGCGGTAAGACAGCACAACAAAAATGTAAGTGTGCAAACAATGGAGCCTTCTTTTCGGTCAAACACTTTTAAACTGAGAAATATCAGGAATAAAAAAAGCTAAAGGTTAACATATAAACCCTATTTGTATGATAATGGCTTTTTTTTCTCACTATGCCGTGGGTTAAAATACATTACCTGAGACAAGGGCGTCTTAAAAACTGTAGAAAGTGACCCCGAGTGGGGTTGTGTCGAAGAACTTAAGGTTGTGGTAAAATAAAGCGCCTTCTTGTCTAATAATCTTTATAATCCATAATAGTTAAGAAAATTATGCTGTCTCGAAACATTTCAGCAAAGTTTCTGTTAAGTTCGTTTTCTAATTTTATTTATTATCAATTGGCATACAATTTTTTAACTCAGGAATTACAGTTTCAAAGCGGTTCAAAAGGGATTGCAATAAAAAGAAAAATTAAATCTCTGCCTCAGATATATAAACAACTATATTACTATCTCGAATTATATATATATAAAGTAGCATAGCATAGTTCATTTTTGACCTCATCATTTAATTTAAATTGGTTTGAATTAAAGAAAATTACTTTTCTGATTGCATCAGAAATAATTTAAAAGCTGTCAAAAATACAATAGAGCAACCAATACTTACTTTAAATTCTTTCTTGACTTTGATGTGATATGCTGTTATGCCACCATCGCCTTTACCCTGGGATTTCACCCTCACCACAGCAACTATGTATAAACGAAAATTTTTTTTTTTAAGTCAGCAGTAGAAATTTTTGTATATCATGCAGTATAAAATACTTTGAATTATTTCAATCAAAACTTAGTTTTGCTTTTCCTCGGTGTTTTTTAATAATAACTGCAAAGTAGATATTTTTAGAGTTGGTAAATCCTACAATTAAAAACACATAATATTTAAAATTCGTATACTGAGAAATAAAATATTTAGAGAAATATCAAATGTAAATATGTTTTCATTCTACAAATTATTAGCTTTTCAGGCTTAACGATATAATAGACAGTGAATATTTACGGTTAACGCATCTAAAAAATGACAAATTTAGAGCTGCTCACATTAACGGGAATAATATGCATTAGATCGATATAATGAAATATATTAAAACACATTAAAAAATTACCAAAATTAAGTGGAATTATAAATTTGTCGATAAAGAGCTGCTTTCTTAGACACAATATTACAGATACAAAAATTGTAAAATTTTAATTTTGCGCTAAAAGGTCAATTTAAACCTATAAAATATTGAATTACAATTTAATAAGTGCTTAAAAATATTTTTTATTAAGATTTTTTTTGCTATTGCATCACAAACACACATAAAAAATTAAGTTATATAAAGACTAATTAATAAATAATGATTGTGAACCTAAACATTCATCGTTATTTACTGTTTCTTCAAAAAGAAAATCATTAATAAATTAGTTTTTTTAAAACATTCAGTTTATAATAGTAGTTAATTTTAAAAGGGAGTCTAATTTCGGTGGTTTTTCTAAGAAATACATTGATATTTTATGCGAAGTGAAATATACTATCTATTTGCTTTCGAACAAAGTTTTTAAAGTATATAGTTTAAGTGAATTACTATTACATGTACCGCAACTATTAATTTACGAAGTTGTTGTTTTTTTTAAACTCGTTTAACGTTCCAAAAATTGCAGTAACAGAATAATACACCATTCGCCCAAACGCAGTTAAAATAGACCTAATAACCGTTTTTTTCGGCATGAATTCTAGTAAGTTACGTCACATGCAAAAGTTACGAGCGTTTGCTGCTTTTAGCTGGTAAAATAGAAGCTGAAGGTGAAATTTATTTCTTGTCTCGTTTCTGGTCGTCTACCCCTCTTAGTTCGAAGAGCATCACAAGCTCTCAAATAAATTCTACGTGTTGACAAAACTATGGTAGAACTCAGCAAACCCCACCACCTCCTTAACTTTGGGTTCACAGAAAAAGTTCCTCTGTGGCTGTTTCCTTGACAGAGGGAACTTCGTAAATGTTGATTTTTCTCATTGAGAATTGTTTGCAATGGTATTCAAAAGGATTGAATTGTATAATGTGGATAAATAATACATACAAGTAAATGTTTAATGCAATTAAACTTTTCAGTTTGTTTTAAAAATGGGCAATATTCGGTGAATAATTTTCTTTCCAAAATGTAATTGTTGAAAATTAAAAAACAAAAACTCCATTATATGCTTTAAAATACTTGGAATTAGTGAGTTTCTAAATTATAAATAATTATAATCCTTTACTGCATGAATTGATAAAGCGTTGAAAAAAGATTGTTTCTGAGTGGAAATAACTTTATTTATTTATTAATAAAACATATTAAAAGAAAAATAATTAAAAAGTTTTTTTTACGAAACCATATATAGGCTCGCATATAGTGAAGAAAAAATGTTGAAAAGCGAAAAAATTATTATCCTTCGGAAAAGATGAGTATATCGATTCTATGAAAATATTTTTTCTGTCAAAAAGTACTTACATTTTACTCTGTTATCTTTTTTTGAAAATGAATCACTCGCACTTCAATTCTGCTTTTTCACCCACTTGCACAATAGCGAGGGCATTCCGAAATGTCATAAAATCATAGTTTTTTTTGCATTTTATTATTGTTAAACATATATTTGATGGATTAAAATAGTTTGAATTATTTTATAATACTTAATTTGAAAAAAAATGGACTCAAAACTCCAATACCACATATTGTCCCATATGCGGTAAATGGTTAAAAATTTATCGCATTTCATTTAGGTTTTACCTACAAAAAACATAAAATAAAAGAGAGAAAAATGAATATCTAATACAGCTGTTTCTTCAACTTTTATTCAAATTATCAAAGAAAAAAAATGATTTTTAATAAACTGAAATAAAAAAAGACAGCTGTTTTGCTCAAAATCATTGTTCACTGATTCTCGAAGTTTTTCACACAAAAATACAACCGAAAAATGACATGAAAAATGAAAATATTTAATATTTAAATAAATAGGTTTCCTTAAATGATCCAAGAAAAAGAAGAAGGAAAAAAAAAACAGAGCAAGGAAAATAAAATTTCAAAAAAAGAATATTTTAATTATTGCACTATTTAACGTCCAAATCAATCACCTTTGATTTGTAAAAATATATTAAGCATTCTTAAAATCTAACAGTAGTCCGGGAAAAAAGTGAAAAAAAGGGTAAATATAAAAAATTTAACGCTCGGAATGAAAATGGGGAGTGGTGGAACTTCTCAAAATTGTTTTAGATTAAAATGAAGAAACCGCAGAAAAAAAGAATAAAATTGTTATATTTCTAGAACGTGTTATTAAGGAGGGATGAAGCTTGTTTTGATGAGGAGTTGACGAGCCTGACCTTTTGCATCCCCTAAGTAACGTAGAGGTGTACTTATAAGGTGCGGATATTTCTCGATTTCAGGTTTTCACGACTGATAAGTCGTTCATAAACGCTTTATTTCAGTCTAAAACATTCGCGTTTGAGGTCATCGCATCAGTAGGCGAGAAACAACCTGTGATGCTTCTGGTTTTGGACAAGGTGGTAGAATGGCCTGGGCGGAGAGTCATTTAGTTTTCTTATCAATAAATCAGCGTTTTCTAATAAGGTATCATGACTATTTAGGGATTCAGAAAGAACAGGGACTTCCTAACTGGACGCGTCTCACTCGCTTAGCATTTTGATGATTTGTCAGTTCTAAATAAGGTAACTTTCAAAAAAGTGGAAAACGGTGCATATTCGAACAGATTTTGAATTTAATGAGTTGAAAAATAATTCTTACAGCAAACCATTAAAATATTTTTGTTAACAAAGGGAACCGAGAGAGATTTTTCATCCTAAATTTTTTTTATTCTACATATTTTACCGCAAAAGATACTATTTCGATTATATTAATTCGATATACACCTTGTAAACACTCATTTTGTGGTCTCGATTAATGATATCTGAATTTCAATTTAGTGATTACCATTCTTAAGTTTTATTCAGTATCTGTTTAAACATTTTTTTTTAATTCAGTATCTGTTTAAACGTTTTTTTTAATTCAGTACCTGCTTAAACATTTTTTTAAATTCAGTATCTGTTTAACCGTTTTTTAAAAAATTCAGTATCTGTTTTAACGTTCAGGTTTTATGAAAAAAATTAATTCATATTTTTCAAAGAATTTTATTTTTATGAAAGTTACATTCTGGCGAAAACTTCTTTCCAATAGCTACTATACATATAATAATGATCTAAATTTGATTAAAAATAAATAAACTCATCTTAAGAGAGAAAATAATAATGTTTCTTTATAATTAACTTCCAGTTTTAATCCAGTTTTTAAATAATTATTTAAAAATTATAAATAATATAGTTATTATAGTTATTCTTATTCAATGCCCCGTACTTTTCAATAAAAACAAAAGTCAGCATTAAATATTGAACGTTCCTTCTTGAAAATTCTAGAATGCAATTTATAAAATCTGGTCATTTCAACCATTGTTAAAGATATCCAATACCGATTGGTACCCGAGTTGAAAGAAAACATCTTTTATATTTAATCATGTGAGTGAAAATCTTTAACAAACTTCAAAAGTTATTAAAAACATAGTATAAAACCAAATCTGATCTCAGTAGATGCACTATCTCAATATATATTGTTTTTATAGTAAAGAAACCGTATATAGTTTAAATCGAAACAGAGTATTAACATCAAACTTGATATTTAGTTTCTAAGGATAAAATCGCTTCTTCGATGTTTTTGAACACTTAGAATAAGACTCTTAATTGCAAACATTTTTTAGAAATAACACTTGTGCTTTAGTTTTAAGTCTATGTTTAACGCGAGATATCAGTGTAACAATCACTTTCATTGTGTAGAACAATAAGTCAATGATCGATATTAGCCTCACTAAATTGTAAATATCTTAGCAATAAACGTGAAATGAACTATAAAATAGATACTTAGCTGATAATATCAAGAAAGAGGAAGTAAAAGGTAATGTTACAAACTTCTTTTTTTTTGCTACAAACGGATACATTTTGAAATTATTTAATTTAACTTCTTTTTACCACTTCGCTGATTTACCACGTGATAATACATATCCAAAAAAATCAAATTAGACGGTAGAAAAACTGAATAATTAAATGGCTAAGCCTTCAAAATTTAGGAATAATTCAAAATTCGTTATAATTCTTAAGCAGTATTTCCTGATTCGCTAGGAGCTTTCGTAAGTAAAACAAATGTGCTCAATTTCGGTCAGAGTGAGTTTCAAATCAAAAATCCTACTATCACGATTTGAACTTCCTTCAGTTTCTGCAGTGTGGGGTATGCATATTTTATACAACAATTTACTATTGCAAATTATTAGGCAGATGTTTATATGCAAGATTTCAAAACACGAGGAAATTCCAAAGGGAAATGAAAGTGATATTTCGGTACGCAAAAGACATAACGAGTTTATGATATTTATTTTATTGTAATTTTTATTAATAGCACTGACGAGGTTCTTATCCCTACAACACGATTTAAATAAAAAGATTTAAAGCTCGGCCACATCCATTACCATTTTATGACGGTTATGTTTATTATTTCCTTTTTTTTATTTTAATTCGTAGAAACTGTCATCTGTTGAGTATCGGATTTTGCGAGCAAGAATTCGCTAAAAAATGTCCGGCATTCAAATCCGGGAGATATATATATAAAAAGATCGATTATATGATTAAAAATATCTCAAGGCTATCAGAAATTAAAAGGATGGGAACGAGTCACATTTACGTCACTAGTGGATCCTACGGAAGACAACGCTTTTATGCATAAGTTATTAAAGATAGGGAAAAAAAACATACTAAACACTCACAGCCAGTTTCAAGGTTATTTTTTGTAATTCTGATAAACCGTTCCATTTTGATACATTAAACTAATAGAGGAACGTAGACGAGTTCTGCAGTTTTTCTTCAAAATAAAAATAATAATCGAGCATGCTTTTATAATGTTGCGTATAATGTAACAGTTAGTTTCTTCTTTATGATAAAATTAAATATATAATTTCATTAATTGGGCTTTTAAAAGATGTTTAATAAAAATTTATATTAATTTAACGCATTAATCCTTAATTAAAGATCTGAAGTGATGTTATCTTTGTTTTGGACAATTTTGTTTAAGTTACTTTAACCTGTGAGGTTTGTTCTGATAGGAAATTGACAGCATTTAAGTTCAGCCCTCCAATATCGAAGGAATAATATTGAAATACATTATCCAAGATTATACAACAAATTTAAAGAATGGTAATTTTTTTAATTTCATATTTATCCATTAATATAACAAAAAAGTAACAAACACAAAACACATATAATACTGGACCAAATCAAAAATTATGCAGAAATGTATCGATTATTTTCCGTTTGGTAATAATGAATATTAAAATACTGCAAACGATATTTATAAAATACTGCAAACGATATTTATGAAATACTGCAAACGATATTTATAAAATACTACAAATGATATTTATAAAATGCTGCAAACAATATTTATAAAATACATAAAACGATATTTATAAAATACATAAAACGATATTTATAAAATACTACAAACGATATTTATAAAATACTGCAAACGATATTTTATTTGATAAGAAAAAACTCACCGAAATCAGCAACGCAGTAATGCTCCTGTGGATGGGAATAGAAGCAGGAACATAGCTCAACCTCTCCGATGATGAAACATAATGTTAAGACTCCCAAAACGAGCCCCGTTGATGAAGCCATCTCAGCAGCACTCACTGAAGATAACTGAAACAAAAAGATAATCTCTAGGTGGACGTAAAACAGCAATAAAAACTGAATAATCTTTGAAACTAGAAACTCAGTTCGCGTCGTCGAATACCGAATGTTCTTCCCACCTGTTCATAGAGCAATGGTTTATTTGAAAGCGTGATTTCATGATTTTATTAATGTCAAGTAATGCTGTCAATAACAAGACACGTTTCCCTAAAAATCATTCATCTCCATAAAAGTCGAAAAAGGTTAACTAGTGACGTAATGGAATTCGCTTTGTTTACAGTAATTGTTCTTGCAATCTAGGGTAGTAAGCAATCTGAGAATGACAGTCTGTCGTATTCACCTGCTTCCAAACACGCAACAGAAATTCCGAAAATCTCAAATGGAACGCGAGATGATTTCATTCATCACTCATAGACAGCCGGCATAGTTTTGAAACACTTTTTCATCATCATACCCCACGAAATGACTATAAACAGCAAAGGAAATTGACCTCTGCAATCATTGAAATATACCGTAGAGTCAAATGTATATTCAATAACTATATATTTACAAAATAGCATATAAATAAGATTTATAATGCACTATTATCGTAAATATGAACAAATATAAATCAGCAACATTTTGTAAAAGATAGTGGTATTAAGGCTTCGAATATAAATTATAGGACGCTTCTATATACATATTAGATTTAATTACCAGCATAGACATAACCCTAAATTTTCTTTTCATGGTCTCATGGAAAAATTTCATCTTTAAACTAATTAAAAGTTTAGAATTCTTAAATATCTCCAAATCTTCCATAACCTCCCATAAAACTGTCGAGGCCGTCTTTGCAATTAAACAGTTAAGGTATTAAACTCAATAAGTCGTCAACTTGGTTTCAAAATCGTGAAAGACGAAAAAGGGAAATTTATCAGTACACTAAAAACTAATTATAATTACCATTAGGTGCACTAATTAATTGTCTTATAATGCCTACTAGGGGCACTAATTGAATTAACTGATTTAAGTGGGTTTATAGTAATAAAATATCTCATTTTTTTTCTCTATAGAATCGAAGTAAATATCATTTTCATAAAAATTTGGACTTGAGACTTTGAAACCTAGTCAGAAGGACTTTTTAAATTATCTAGAACATAGAATTTTTTTTTTTGAAACTTCTATTTTGACTCTAAAGTTCAAAACTTAATAATGGACATTAACATAAAAATAATTAATTGCCTTTTCTTGAAATATAAATGCAGTGGGAAAATTATCAAATTAAAATTAATATAAAAATTATTAAAACAAAGTAATATTTACATAAAAATCAATAAAACAAAGTAAAATTAATATAAATATCAGTAAAACAAAGTACAATTAACATAAATAAGCAAGTATAGAGATCAATAAGTAGCTCCGTACATTTTAACCTCAATGCATACCCAAAGATAGCAATTTATATTTAATAACCAAAAAGTTTAGTTACCAAAAATCAAAGAATAAAAAATTATAATTTTTTTGTTATGATATTAACTAAAAATTTAAAAACTCATGTGCCAGATCTCATTTTCGCAAAATTATATCTAATTTGATCACAATTTTCTGAGTTCAGGGGGGGGAGGAAACACATCGAGTAACACCTCTCCAATAAAAACTTTGAAAATGATTTTCTTAATTCTAAGCTTCACCTTATCAAGTATATAAATAAAAATTCGAAAAGACTTTTGGGATAATGAACTGACCTCTTTAAAAAATTCAATAAAATAATAATAAATCAATATTATTTCTTATGTTAAATGTGTGGAAATCAACTCGCCTCTTTACAGTAGTAAGGTGCGGAGGTAACAAAATAACCTCTTTTCTAACATGAGGTGACAGTGCAATGACCAGCAGTAACACAACCAATCCGATAGCTTTTTCAATTTGTAAACATTGTCTACAACTGATAGAAATCACAAAAGAAAAAAATCATTCCGTCAAGATATATTTGAATTTCAGTGAAATGAAGAGGATCGTGACAGTAATTTTTTGGTGCTCCAAGCTATGCATGTACAGAAAATGTTCGTTTCTATATAAATGCTTAGTACGTTGATTTCTTTACGCACCTGTCTAAACCAAACGTATAAAATCCTGAAAAGGTGAAAATAATGATTTTGCAATTGTTTATACAAGATACGAAAGACATGAAATCGACAGTATGCCTAGTTAAAATATATTTCTATAATTGGAATATTGTTTATGTCATTTAAAACTTTGAGGGAACGTTTATCCTTCTTTAGAAAAGAACAAAGGACGTCCATAAAAATATGTTAATTTAATTTATTGTGTTAACTATTTAAACAATAGATTCTCATATTAACATACTAATAAATAAGTCAAAGATATAGCTAAATTCAAAAATCATTGCGTACAATTTCTTAAATTGTAAAAAAATTAAAAACATTGCAAACAAAAGTGAAATGTAATATCTTTGAGTTAATTTAATGAATTATTATTTTTCTCCAAGAATCCTTAAATAAAACATGATATATTTAGTCAAACTTTAAATCGAAGAGAATATTTAGAATAACACAAGTAGAATCGAGATCAAATATTAGAACATCTTTCTACAGCGTTTGCCAACCAAGGAAAAAACGAAGTCATCTTTTTAAAAGAAATTTTGGCGACGCACTTGTTCATAAAATTTATTTCACTGGAGTAAAAAATTGTGCATTCAGAAGTAATTAATCGACATAAATTACCCGAATTAAGCTGAGTTAATACATCATTCAGCAGTTTTAACCAAGCGCAGATCAAAAGAATTCCAAAGCAGCTTAAATCTTCTTGAATGCTGAACTCTCCAGGGACCATTGCCACTCAGAAAATCCCATTCGTTTTGAGCACCGCTTACATAGCGAAGTAAAGATTTATGTTAGCGTTAACTGCTGCAACTTGGCAGCAACATTCAGAAGTTGCGGAAAATCTCCCTTGACAGAAGTGCTGGACCTTATTTCTAGACTGGTTGAGCACTCCATACAGTTGTATTTCACCATTTTTCAACAAGAATGAATTTCAACTAAACCTCTTTTTTATCAGGCGAAAAGTTCGTTGGCTTATCTATTATCTACCTAAAAGAAATTAGTTGGAATTTATCACAGTCAAAACGCGTACACGATGCAAGTCCAGTGTTGTGCAGCTTACCTACGCAATACGGCAGAAGCCAGAAAAATGTCAGTTGACAACATTTCATTTAAAATATTACACCCAATCATTCAAAAAATATTTGTGTACTTCCTATAATGAAAAATAAATAAAGTGAATATATTCTGCTGGATTTAAAAGATTCTGGCACGCGTTTGACCTATAATCATATATTGTGCTATCACTTTAGAGTGTTTTTTTATATGACTTGATTATGAAATGCTAACTCAAAAATGCACATATACTTTTATTGACTTTTATAAAATTTTAAAATGATTCTTATGACGTAGTGATTGCATTAAATCTTAATAATAATTTTTCAGACGTGGCGTAAGAAAAAAAATCTAATTTTTAATTCTTTTCTGAAATGAATAATTCCTGTATGGCGATTGACTTTTTCTGCCAAAAAACGACAATGATACTAAAGGATTCAATAAACACATTATTAATAATTTAGAACAAGTTAAAAACATTTTTTTTTTCATATTCAAAAAATGTTTGAACGAAACATCGCTATTTCACACAAAGTGTATGCAGCCATATATCAGAATGCATGGCATTTGATTGCAGTTATCACTTTAATTGCGTTTTATTGAGCATTATGTATATTGAATTTTAATTACTGATGTTCAGAACAATCTTTTGATTCTATTCTTCACTATTTATTTTAATTAACAGGTTAGGATAGGATAAAGTAGGGTACAGGCGGTTTATATAAAAATGGCAAACTTTAGTTTTGGCTTCACCATTTTGAAAGCTATTGAAAAGTCATCTAAATGTCATCTAATGCTTAAAAAGTCATCTAATGCTTAACCGGGAAATAAAATTGGTCTCTCTCTATTCTATTTTTGGCAAAGATGAATTTCAGTCGCTATCTAAAAAAACACATGATTTTTTTACGTTCTTTTACCATCTTAAAAACAATGACATACTTATAATGCTTTGTTGGGAACATTCATCACTAAAAGTTCTTAAAAGACATCACAATTAATTTGATTAGCAATCAAAATTCGTATATGGAATCTCAATCTATTAAATGGCTGAATAGAAAAAATTGCATTATATGTACTTTGGGTTGTAAATAGGTTTTAAGATTAAAGTCCCACAGCGGTACTATTGGAGTGCAAACCATTATACATGTCCCACACCATTTAATATTATATTTGTTGCTCCATTCCGGGAAATATAGAACGTGTAGGGACACTCTTAAATATATTGCACAAAATATTTCCCATTAATTCCAATTTTACGAAAATAACTCTAGTATGACATATTTCCATATTTATGAATGCACAACACACTTTGTCAAATTATTATTCCGTTTTTAAACGAGGCATAAATTAGAACTTTAAATAATCAAAGACTTTTCAGTAAATGAAGAAACAATCTCTAGGAAATTATAAGCGAAAAAGGAAACATTCTTGGCCCGTTTAGCGTGCGAATCATCCCCATATGTCATTCACAGGATGCTATTAAAACAAGATCGTGTACGTAGTTGAATTGCTGGAAGCAGGAAACCCTTTCTTTACTTTGTCATCCGCCGCAGTGGCGGCTCCGGCTATTGAAAATCGCCAATGAATTCGTTTTACTGGCGTCATTTCTATTTTGTTTTAGCGAAATCTAACTGTTTCAATTAGGGACGCAGCAATAAAATTTCAGCATTTCCATTCGGTCATTCATTATGACCCAGTTGAAGAGGCTCGACAAGATATCTTTGATTTTCGGAAATAAAAAGAAGATCAGAGACAGATTTTCTTATTAAGCTTCACTTTATACCGACGCCAACGAAATGCGTGTCTCGCAATGGAAATGATGTCACTTGAACCGCTTTTAAAACTTCACGGTCCTTCAATCAAACAACAAATAAGTCAACTAATACATGTATCTCTTAAGTGGAGAATTTACGAAGCTATTAAATTAATCAAGATCTAAAAAAATCGCCAGATTTGAAAATACAGAATAATAATTAGAAAATAAAACTAACGTATTATTTAAATATTTTTAATGGTTAATATTGATGAAATTTAATAAAATGCTAGTTCATTTATCCTAGCATAAATAAATTTCAAAGTGAAATCACAAAATTGAAAGTGTAAAATGAATTGATAATCTATTGCAAAATATCAGCAATACCACGTGTGGTACAAACAAGGAAAAGAAAATCTGAACTTTATAAAATGCTGAACTATGCCAAAAATAAACACTGAGAAGTAAAATAAGTATGATTAATGGAACAATAAAATGTGTAAATAAATATCAAAAGGGTTCGAGATATTAAAATATAGCAAAATTAATACATAAAAAATTGATCGATATAAAAAATGATACCAAAAATTTCTATTTTAGCTGAAATCAGCATTTAACGTGGAAATGTGTCTAATACAGAAAATAGCAACTCAACTGCATATTTTTAGAAATATAAATTTCAAAAAAATAGATAATAAAACATATACTATTTTAAGATAATACATAATAGTTAGTTATTAATAAGCATTCAGATCGCCTTAAATATTGCAAAGTATTTTAACTGAATGCAAGTACTCTTAACATACACTTGAGATAAAAAGTTACTTACTCTCTCAAAAAAATGCGTTTGAATTATTTTTAAAAACTGCAAGAGAGACAGTTTTAGTATGTTTTACTTTTTATATAAATGAAGCGATACTATTACGATATTTAATTACGAATTAAAAATACTGTCTCAATCACTAAAGAGTTTATTAAAAATCAGTTTGATTAAACAAAAATACATAATTATGGTTATTAGTTGTAGATACGACATATATAGGTCAGGAATTTCATATTTTATATTATGATCAAGTAAAAAGTGGAATGAGCCACCGCATATTTGAACCACATAAGAAATATTTTTAAATAAATCAAACACCTTCCATTTATGACAATAAACCCTATCATGAGACCAATGGCCAATCACAATTTGAATTCGACAGATTGGTTAAAATTCTAAAATTTTGATCAATACAGACTTTTCAAAAAGTAAAGTCTTGGTGAGATTCACTTGATTCCAATGTTTATATCGCTGTTCAGATGAAAAATCTAATCGTTTACAAAACTTTGAAACCTTATAATAAATTTCATATTATTCACATTTATTAGCGATACAAAAGCCTATACGGTTTCAATTCAAGACGATTCTTCAATGCATGATATACTATACTTCGTTCATCGTGGCTTTAAGGCATTTTTGAACCATTATAATTCTGCAACATCAAAATATAATTGATTCATGGGGAGTGTTTTCAAGGTTAATAACTATTTTCTGGAGGAAAAAGAAGATATTAAGAAACTATAGAATTATTCATATTAATGCTGTAACAATCTTTGATATAAACATCCTTTTCTATCAAGGTTCTCATTGTAAGAATAATAATATGTATAAGATTCGCAATATATACTTAAAATTACTCTACCAAAAATAAATGTAACCCGTAACTAATTACAAATAAGTTCGAATATCATTTATAGAGATTATCCCGAGTCTTTCAAAAGTAAGAACTACTTCAGTTAATACAGAAGTTTCCATATCATTATATGACAATTATTCAGTCAATTACAACACGAGATGGAGTTTTTTTTGCAGTGCAATCATGGTCACAAAATAGTATGTTTATCTGCATGTACGAGCACTAAAAAAAGTATTTTACAATGTAACTTGCAATTCTTGTTTCTAAAAGTTCACTGACACAAACGACTGTAACTGCTTATTCGAACTGATCTCGTCCTAGAATTACAAAGAGAAAAAAAGGAGTTCCATCTTATTGTTTAAATGTATGAACATAATTATTCGTGGCCGAAATATGTTCCGACCCATTTTGTATTCATTGAAAATTAGTGCCAACAAAACATCTTGGAAACCACATAAAAAATTTGTCAATGCGTTATCGATATAAAAGGAAGGGTTTTGTTTATCAGAACAAGATTATACTCACTTACCTTGAAAAAGAAATAATACGCAGATAATAAACGTTCAGTAATATTCATAGAGAAAATTAAGTATTATTTTATGTACTTTTACCAACATTTTAAGAAAAGATAAACGACAGGTATTTAAACTTTAAAAGTTAAAGGGGTATATATAACACAAATAATTAATCTAAACTATAAACAGGAAAACTTAATATCATAACATTTATTTTAATAAAAGCTTAACATCTAATCAAACCAATTAGTTTTTTAAATAAAACTTGTTGGTTAAAGAGTAAAAGATATGTTTTAAAATATTTTTTCAGAGTAGGATAAGAATTTTAGAAACATTATGTTCATGTTAAATCAAAAACAGAAAAACTGATGTGGTGTAAAATATCAAAATCTATTTCACGTTTTATGGTTGCAGTAATAAACAACGTTCTTCTCAAGTGAATTCAAACGATTACAAAGACTCGTTAAATGAACAGATAAACAATAACAATGCAAAAAGAATGTGCCAGTCCATCTTGGAGTATTGTTTCCAAATGAAACAAAATGTTTCACTGTCAAGAGTTAATGCGTCGCCAAGGCCGCGTTCAATTAAATACGCACTTTTAAACAGTTAAATGGTCCATACTCCCGGCAAAGAACTCAATGCAACGATGATTGATTGGCGAAAAAATAACTAAAAAGAGCCAAGAAGGGCGGTTGTGACAGTGTAAGAACTGGCATGCTTTACTTAAACGATCCAAATTATTTATTCGCATTGCTACCCAAATATATTCTGTTCAATGTCAAGCTTGTTTTGTTGTTTTGTGAACTACTGCTCAAAGAATGCGATCATTGATTTAGTTGAGTATTCTCCCACTGCAGTTCAAAATGAACTCTCCGGTATGAAACTGCTCCGGTGTCAAAGACTAACGATAAATCTCCATTAAGCATTCAAGGTTGCGGCCAAAGAATTGTAGAAGATCGTGTTCTTCGACAGCAATAATACCGAATATCTTTTTATTCTTCTTTTAACCTAAGTTGGGTCTTGATTTATGCTTGAAGATCAAGATTTACGGCATGTTTCTTGCTGAGCTAATCGGATGGAACTTTTATTACACAAATTTGTTTAATCTCGGATTTGAATACTTGAGACGTAAGTCTTATATTTAATAACCAAGTCATACGTAGCCTTTAAACAGAGAATGCGAGTACTTTTAATTTATTACTCGTCGTTAAAAAGCAATAAATAAGTCAAAATTTTACATCAATATAATAACTCGAAATCTATATTTAAGAAAAATTATGAAGCATGTTTAATGTTATGTAATCAAAAATAAAGTTATATTTTTAGCAGTTTATATTTTTTAATCCTTTATACTACGAAAAATAATTAAACGCAAAATTATTCACCAAACAGAAAGATTTATTGCTATGAAAAATAAATATAAATAATTCTTTTAAGCCGAATTTCTTTGAAAAATTAATTTACATCTCTTAACCATTATGTAGGCATTTTTAACGATTAAATTAGAAAAATAAATAAAATGTCAAAATGATGCACAATCTTGAATGGTGAGTCAGAGGCACCATCGGAGTGTAAAGGGTTAATATTTTCGAATATATCAATAGTTTCAGTTTTGCCATTTCTAATAGATAATTTTAATGTTGTGAGAGAAAGCTTAGAAATATCTCGAATTTCATTCGCATTCGTTCACTGCTGTGCTACTAGATCGTTTAAAAGTTGAGCTACTTTATTACGAATTGTATTGGTCAAAATATAAAAGGGTACCGAAAATAAACAGGAAAATTATTTTGAGAAAAGGAAATCTAAAGTAAATATTCAAATATTTGAAATTAATGCATGTCTATGCGTGATGTAGTCTTTTCATGACGAGAAATATTTACAAAGGCTGTTCAAAAGTTAAAAAGGACAGCATTGAATTCATGTAGTAATCCCAAAACTGAACCCAAAGGGGGATTAAAATAGTAAAACAGTGATTTTTTTTATTTGTATTCGCCAGAAGAAGGAATACATTATTGATTTTTAAACTTTGATTTAGTTTAGTTTAATCACGATGTTTCTTCTTTCTCTCTCCTTAAACAAATAGCAGGGAATTAGATAAATATTCCGAATTGTTCAATTTTTTAATGAAAAGGTATGGATTTTTTTCTAAAATACTGTACTTAAAATGTGACATCCCTATTTAAAGGAATATGAATAATGTTATTTCAGCTCTTTTATTAATTAGTATTAATTTTCATTAAGAAATGGTTTGCGACTTAGTATCAATTGTAAAGTGGCAAGTTCCGTAAACACACTTAAGACCGAATACCCAGAGTTTCATACGAAAAAGCAAGCCATCGCTAACTTACCAAGAGAGTACGTCAAAAGATCAATTTACCCGTCTCATTTTCGTTTCCTAATAGGTACATGCTCATAAAAAAGTGATCCAACCTTAAAAGACAGTTTCAGCCTTGTAGTGAGATCATAACAGTTACTAAAACGATGTTTGAAGACATATCTGCAATTATTATTTACTCGATGACTTAATCAATGAAAGGGAATTGGGTGGGGTAAAGACTTGTTTCAAAGTACAGCAGACCACCTGTGTTCAACGTTTATATTGAGCAAACGTTTCCTTGAGATACACATCAGAAGCTAAGACATTTTTTTATTCCACCCGAATATATATGAGTAAAACCCCAAAGTGTCTTGGTCGCAGCAGGGGACTACACTAAACTGCATTTTTAATGCTTTTCCTCATATTTCTTGTCGTTATAATTCTTCTTTTTGAGCATTTGATGGTCGATTACAAGGAAACCCACTGTAATTATTTAAGGTGATGATGAGCACACAAAAACCTACGTAATGCGAGAAAATGTCAGAAACGACTTTTTTTACTAATCTTAAGGACGTGCTCGTGAATTAATAATGTCCAAACACGAATTCATTTTCGTAGATGACAAGTCAAATTCCTCCGATAATTATTCGATAGCTCTTAGCAAATAAACGGTAATTAATACCTACGTCAGATTTGAAGTGGTTTTCCTTCATATTTAACATACTAAACGGGTGATCTAATAGCGATTACATATTAAAACGACAAATTATATATATATGATCTAAGAAACGTTTACTTATGCTAAATCAGTTATTATAAAATGTTTCTAGTGAGATTAAATAGGGGAATAAAGTAGGTCAGGAATATAAACACGTCTGATTTGTATACGTGGTGAACAGTTTTGCGAGCAGAAAATTTGAGGTTAAAATTAAGATATTTATAATTCTCAGTAAAAGCTTCCTTTGAATTTACTAGAGATTTAAGAAAATTATTTAATATTCTTAGCATGGTTTTAATATTTCTTGCTGTTATCGCAAACAAGTTCTCAACTCAAAGGTTAAAGGACTTATAATAAAATTAATCAAAAAATAAATAGTAAATCCATTCAGCAAAGAAAATGATTTCTAGATAGTTTTAGAATTCAAAAATAATCAAGGATTTATTCGTAAAACTAAACCAGCCGTCTTTGATCCAAAGGTAAAAACATCCAACGACTGTCAAATACGTAAGATTCGACCCTTCTGTCAATTGCCTATTCATGTGGTACCAATCATAAAAATTCATTTTTTTTAACTAAGACATA
The DNA here is from genome assembly GCA_026289955.1 of Argiope argentata. NCBI lineage: Eukaryota > Metazoa > Arthropoda > Arachnida > Araneae > Araneidae > Argiope > Argiope argentata. The sequence goes on from JAOUZG010008446.1 coordinate 261,743, forward strand.
AAAGGACATATAAATTCTGTATTATTTCACAGCCGATATATCAAAATTTCTATCCCAATCAGTTGTAAGAATTCATGTGGAATTCAAAAATGCAAATTTTGTTCGTTTCCAACAACATATTTAAAGAAAATTATGTTTAAACTGGAAAAATCGGGAGCATCGGAGTTGTTACCTTATTTTATGAATGCTTTTCTCATTAAGGAGGACGAATTGTATTCCACAATCCATAATTCCAATGTAATGCACTTGTATTCCACAATCCGAAACAAGTTAAAACTTTCATCCTTGGATGATTCATTCAAAACAGTTCTCCTCCGACCTATCCTTGAGTTCCCAGTTCAGATTCTGTTTATGCATGAAAAGATCTATTACGGTGTCTAACGCATGTTTACCCTGTTATGCGTCTTCATGACATGTTTGGCGGAATCTCGACTGTGCCGTCTAGTAGAGGACAGGGATAAAAATGGCATGTTAATACCGCGTTATCGCAAGGAGTAGATCCTGTGTTCCCAAAGCACTCGTGGAGAAAAGTTTCAATCGGCACCTTAAGAATTTCCGAACTTAAAGAACCCACACAAATTTTCTTCAGCTGACAGATTACGGTCACGGGTCTCTATTTTAGATTTCCATCTTCTTCTTTAAGAAAATTTAGATGCTTTTGTGTGGATACCAAATATAGATTGGCATCTTCCACCGATGTTTACACTCGCGGTCAATAAATTTCTATAAGAGCCTTGAAGATGTTTTACATCTTAAGGAAATTTTATGGCCACAGATAAGAAGAAAAGTTCCACAAAAACTGATTGACAAATTATGTTACAATCCTTGGCGATATTTGCATCTGACGCTATTTTAGGAAACATTGTTTATTTATGATATACCCATATATATTTCCATACTGCAGATATTTTTTTATTATTTTCTCCCAAGTATCATACCAAGGTCCTATATTTTTTTCTTTTTTGGACTCCTTAAATATCATTTTGCCTTCGAGGAAGAGACTTATTCACTGCTTTTTTGTTGGAAAAGTTGGGGAAAAATTAATTACATCATGGATTAATTAATACTAAATATGACGATTTAATTTCAACTTATTAATTCAAAAATTTTAATGAAATCAAATCAATATAATTGTTTTGTTAACTTTTGTCTTTCTCTTTTAAAGAAGCTTTAACTATCTCAGTACTAATTTAATAAAATTTTTAATGCTTTATATGTTTTTAAATGTCCCATCAGTCTTGAAAGGGTTAAGAAGGTACTGCAATTTATGCCACCCAAATATTATTCCTGACAAACGAGACCCTACGAATAAAGAATAATTTACATATTTCAGTTTTATCAATGAACTACTAAAACAAATGAAATTAAAACTGCAGTCCTCTGATAGGCTTTCTGTCCTCATGAAATATATCTCCAGGAGATCAGATTTCATTCCCTACTGAGTTAGTAAATCATACTTTTACAAGAGATATCGTGGGAAGAACCATTTTTACATTAGACTGAAAATTTTAATCATGCAAAAGTCGGATCAAACTGGTTTAACACTGTTTAAGTAGCAAATACCAAAAAGTGAAGGAAATTTTCTTTCTTTCAGTGAAAATTAAAGTATTGAAATGAAATAAGTTATTTCCATAATTCATTCAGATATGTTTAAAAGTCTAGCTTTACTGACACTTTCTAACCATAAAGGATTTTAGCAACGAGTAAGACATCTTTTTAACTCCTAAAGAATTTTTGTTCAGTTATTTAGTTTAGTTAAAAATCAATAAAGTGTCTTTTCTTCTATTTAAACTGCAAATAAATACAGTATCACCAGGGCGTAAAACAAATACTATTAATTCGTATTTCAGTAATTCAGATCTGGATCTACATGAAAAAATATAAAATGTCATTCATATTCTCACACGTTCATGACACCATGCTACACATCGAGATACTTAATTTTTTTAATTACTGTCCAGCTTTTATAAACTTTTTATTTCATTAAATAAATCAATAATATTTTGAACAAATAAAAATGGCATAATACTAAATTAAGTTGATGGTAGTTTTCACAAGTACCATTTTTGGCAAACAGCACTGTAATGACAAAAATTTTTGGTGTCAATTCAAACCTGAATATTTCGAATTTCATTATATGTGTAAAGTCGCAACGCATTTTCCCCGAGAAAGAAACAAACATACGAGAATATTCTACGAAGAATAAAACTCTTTAATAGCAAGCAAAGTATTAAAAGAGTTTCGATTTCTCTTGGACACGGCACAGAAATAACAAAAAAGAAATCCTAAACACACGATATGATGTTTCCAATTACATCCTTCAATAAAAATAGAGACTAAGAAAATGACGTTCATATAAATTTTAACACCGAGAATCCATTTGGACACGCTCCAAAAAACATGTGCTTTGCTTATGTCACTTGACATCATTTTTAATCTTCCTGAACAAAGGCTCCAATACGGAAAGTTGCTGAAGCCTTCGCAAATACTTCCGACAACAAAGGCTGATCGCGATTTTAACACGTGGATGTGAGTTTGCCACTTGTTGAGTAGTTTCTCTATTCATCCGTATATAAGCCAGAAACATTCTTTCTCTTTTGGTTCACTTGCCAAGTTGAGCAGCTTCCAAGTAGCGCAGTTCTAGGAATTGTTATACATTTAGTCAGGAAAATGTTTATTTTGTCACTTTCTTTAAAAATCACGCACCTTAACGCATGGTCTGCGAGTTGACATTCAGAAACAACTATTGGAGATGGCAAGAACTGTCTTGCCATGTAGAAAAAAGGTAACCGGATTGGATCAAGTATCTAGATTAAGTTTGGATTAATGCAAGCCAAGTTTATCTTGTCCCTACAGAGAGTAACAGCATACAATTAACAGCTAAAAAAGTCCCTTACTCAGAGAAATATTTATTTTGGCAGATTCAGAAGCTTTTCATCATGCTGTTCAGAAATTAAACAGCGAGTTGATATTTGGAAACTACTGGGGATTTACAGACTGTTTATGTTAAAATAATTAATATTATTTTTTTGTAGTCCAAGGAAACATTTATTTTGTCTAAATCTTTAAAATTCACTCACTTTAAATTGCTGTCTATGAATTAATATTAAGTAATTATTAAAGATAGTTGATTTGATGTTGTCTCACACAGAGGACTTACCCGGAATGATGAACTAGCATTGAAATGTTTGGATTCATATAATTTAAGATAATATAACAACAAGTGATTATAGCAGATAGCAACAATATACAAATGACAAAAAAAAATCATTACTCAGAGACATTTTAGTTTCTTCAGGTGCTATGCTTTTTTGTATCATCTTGCATCATATTTGGAAGCTAATGAAAAATCTAGGTTTATATTTGTTAAAATAATTAATCTGAGTCTAATTTTTTATTCCAAACCTGAGTAAAAAGATAGAATAAATAATTTTTAAATAAAAATGGGGGAAATTTGTTCAAGAAAGTGAAATGAAGGAGGTAACTATAATTAAAATGATGTAATTTATGTTTATACGTGTCTCAAAAAGGCTATACATTCAAACATTTTAATTTTATATACAAATTTATCAACCTCAAAAAACATAGATAAATAGAGTTATCTAGGTTATCTTTATTAGTAATTAGAGTTACCTTTATTTAATCAATCTACGTCACATAATATCGAAATACCGAAACCCAGTGCTTAAAATTAAATTTTCCAAATGTACAGTTATGATCACATTCAGATTTACTGAAAAGTGCTTAATGAAATATCTCGAATCCATATATTTCGACTTACAGTCAGGATCAGTATCACTGATTATATATAATCTATTCATTTGAAAAAAAATTCAAGGATTTTCAAATCTATTTCAAAAGCTTGATGCGTCTTAATTTTATTTTACTTTTAAAATTTACTTTTAACATTACAATTGTGATAGCATTCAATGTAAAAATTTGCATTTAATATCTTTGCAAACCGTGTGAGTATAAATCTAGTAACTGCAACAATGAAACATATTGTAGTAATATGTACACACAAATATTTTTTAAAATAAAATTAGAGAAAATATTACGAAAATAAAACTGCCATCGAAGAATAGCCTTTATTTGGATTTATAGGGAAATAAAAATACTTTTGCGTTATAATATGCACCGAAATATTCAGTATCTGATTAAAATTAAATCAGAATTTTGAACAGTTGTTTCTTAGTGGACATCTACTTCCCAAAAGTAATTACCAGCCGAATTTGGTCCGTTTATCCCGTAAAACGCTTTCTATAATTTTTTCGTCATTTATTAAAAGCATCATACAATTTAACTAATAATAAGCCAGTTTATACATATTACACAAAGCATTGTCAATAATTAATTAAATCGCAAAAAGAGTTTAATTTTATATTAGTTGAAGTATTGTTCACTAACAATTGGAAATGACTCTACATAATAAAAACACATAATCTGCGGAATAAATTAAACAATTCCTAACTAGTAATAAATGAATATAATTAAAAATATACAGTAATAATACATACTTATACTTTTCTGATCAACTTGGGAGAGCCGAGATAAGGATAACTTGAAGTCGACTACAACTGATTCAAGAAAAATCGAAATCCTTGCTGATTCACTTCAAAACTGAAAAAAAAATGAATATTTTTATTATATAATTTAATAAATAGTTATTTTTATTATAACTGAATACATTGTCTTTCCGAAATTAAATATAAAGAATACAATGAAATGAATTCTTTCAGGTTTATTAAATTTGATTAACCTTATTTTCTGAAAAATAATCAACTTTCAGTATGCTCGAGAAAATTCAATTATTCATCAATAAAAACGAATATTTTTAGATATTTCTAACTCTTTTTAGGTAATTAGATTTTAGCAATAGATTTAGCAACCATGGTGACAAAAAAATCCACTCTCGTTCTTGCGTGTAATAGAATTGACGAAATGTAAAATATAGTTTATGCTCAGAAAAGGTAAAATTCAGAATACCCGTTTTTGAAAAATCTATATGAAGTGCATCTTTTAAAGAAAATTTTCTCACAAAAAATGCACTGAGATATAAAGTGTAATTAAAATCATAGGTCTGTTCCAAGAGTTTACAATTTTAATTATATCAAATTCAGATTTTAACTGTAAAATATTCGAATAAAATACCTTATTAAAATTATTGTTTCACTTTAAAAAGCATTGAAGAAATAATTTGTGATCTAATAAGTGATCGCAGTTCCAAGATATAACTTGTCAAGGAATCATTTAAGAATTGTTGAAACAGTACACCAATGAGAAAATTGGAACATTAAACCTCCATAATTGTAACTTCCTTTTAAAAACAGTTTTCTGCCGAGAATCTCCTCCTAAAATATTTAGAATGTGTAACTCAATAAATCTCACGCGTCGGGGGAAAAAAAAGTGCTCTGATCACGAGCTTAAATCGTGAGCTTTCTGGGCTGTTTTTATTAGCCATTTTCAGGAAGTTATGCAAGAATGTTAAAGAAAAAAAAGTTTTTGATCGTGGTTACAAAGTTCTTTTTTTTTCATAATTTAACAATCGTTAAGTCATGATTTTACCTTATTTATCTACACCTTAAATGTTTACAGATTGGAACGCAATTTCTTGGGGGCACCAATTTCCAAAAGAACATTTTATTGCTAGTTCACCAAAATATAGAAGAAATTTCTATATCGGCAATTTTTAAGAGTGAATGGAATTAATTTACGCAAGCTGGAGAATTTAATTAAGATTCAACCCACTATGTCAGGCTTAACGTCCACCAGGCCTACATATTTGACACCTCTAAGGTGGAATTGGGTATTGAGCCTTGATCTCTACGCCCTCGTAACCAAAATCTTCCCATTATGCCAGTCGCGGTCAAACATCAGGTGGGATAGTTGCCAATAGTGCATTTGATTTTTTATAAGAATAATGCAGGCTTTATTAATCTATTCAGAAATTACTTGGCGTACGACATTGTTTTGTCGAGAGTACAGAAAGATTGCTATTGAAAAATTAATTTTCAATAAAACAAAGAGACAAACTAATTTAACATTAAAAGGTCAACGTAAATAAAAACTATGACAAACACTGATTTCAGATGGGAAACACAGTGATATTTTATAAACACAAGCAGATTTACTGAAAATCCTACACTTTCAACCGAAGTAATTAGTTATTAAGATCATAACTGGGCCGTAACGGTTTGCAATGAAAGTGTAACCCAATGCTTTTACCCTGATAAAAAGTAGCATACTTAAGAGGAGCTAATTTAGTTCCAGAAAGTTAAAACCGTAAGGCAACGAACTTCAGATTTAAACTGATTCATTCCAGAAGAAAAATGAAATGAACTTGATGTATGAAAAAATGATGCGTGCCTTTTTCAGGATTAACTAAGTAGCTCAAGTATTAATGTTTTAACAATATTTCGAAATTCAGAATATGCCGTCATAATTCAGGCAAAAACAAAATCATATCGAATCTTGTTCGAATTCTGTTTTTCATATCCCTAAGCATGGAACTTTCTGACTGCCGTAGTATAAATGCCTATTTTTCTATCTTGAAAATATAAAATAATGCAAGGAAGATTAGGGATAATAATTGTTTCATTTGGATTGTAGGTTTATCATTTACTTATGAAATAATGCTTAATCCAGATACAACTACATAACACTGACAGTGTTAAGCGGTTGCGCAATTAGGAAATGCCGATTCCTGGCTCATTTGAATCTAGTATGAAAAGAATAAAATTTGGATTCATGTGAATATCAGAAAATAGGTAATACTGACAGAAAAAAAAAGAGGAAAGGGAGCGATGAGTATCTGAAAAATGTTGAAAATCTATACCGGACTTCATCGAATCAATGGATGTTTTGCGCATTCTGTTTATTGCCACATCACAATTTTATTAATGAATTCCCACAAGCTGTATTTGCTTTATATGCCGCTTGAAATATAAATTGGATTCATTCTGATATTTTACTCTTATTTGCAAACTTCTCTCCAAGAACACGCAACCTAAATGTATTTTTCTAAAATGAGAATTCATGATTGCATTTTTCTATGCCGATATTAGGTTAAATCTGAGAGATTTTAGACATGTTGGTTTATATACAATACCTACACACCAAAAACTAACCATACATAAAATATTGTGTTTTTCTAATCTACGAGAAATAAATATATTTACATATCTTCTAAATGTTTCATACATTAGCATCGTTCAAATGTACCTTCAAATTTCACCCAGAAAAAAATTTCGGACTTCCCACTTGTTATGGTACCGTAAGTTTTCAATGAAAGTGTAACGAAAACGCCTTCGCCCAAATAAAAAGCAGCGTACTCATGAAGAGCTAAATTTAGTTCAAGAAAGTTAAAACCGGAAGGCAGCGTGCTTCATATTTACACTGATTCATTCCAAAAGAAAAATGAAGCGAAAATGATTTACGACAAACGAAGGAATGACGCGTGCCGTTCCCAAGTCTGTAATTATCCAAGTAAACAATGATGGAATGGTAAACATTTTGGAAATTCGCGGCACGCTGCCATGATGTTGATGCCACATATTTATAATGAAGAAAATGGTGGGAAAAATGTTATAATTACACCATTTCAATCAAGATAAATGGGCCAGTAGCAAGTACATGATATAAAAAGGTTTCTTTTTAAGTTTGACGAGTTGTTTTACTTAGTAAATGTCCTCCATCATTAACTTTTACTTCCCTACATAAAATGGTTTCGCTTTATTTTTCCTTCTAAACTGACAAGCTTTATTTATTTAACATGCAGAGCCTTCAAAAGGTGTAGAAGATAGACAAAAATAAAGAAATGCTCAAAACTCAGCAGCTTAAAAATATTAATTGCTGTGACAAAATTTTTGCTTAAATTTTTGAACAATTATTATCAAACAAAAAAAAACATCAATAACATTCATTTCTAAAACCTGCATATATAATTCTTGCCCTTTTGGAAAAATGATTGATTTTTTAAATTCAGATTCACATACTAATAAAAAATGAAACAATATCCAGCTAATAAGAATAACGCTGATTCAGGGGAAAAAATTAAGTTACACTATGAATTAACACTAAGATTTAACAGCATTAAACACTATTTTTAAATAAGCATAACCTCAACACAGATAATGCATTTTTTAATTTTGTACAATGCACCAATTCCTAGATTTCAGATATAAATTTCATTTTTATATGGAAAAGCATTATTAAAATTGCCCTTATTACAATTACGGATTAAACTGTATAGTGCATTAGAGAATTAAAATTATTTTAAATACAAACATATTATTTGTATACTTAATATTTTATATTACTAAATGAAATTGACTGCTGTTGTATTTTAGTGACAATAGCCAATTAATGGACTTATTAGAGATACGCATCAAACAATATACTCTAAAACGGACAAAAATGTTATTCAATATTTTTATTAAAACGGACGCAAATGATATAATTCATTATTAATTAAAAATTCATCAACAAGCAATAAAGTAGCAGTAATTGTGCCTGCTAATTAATCAATACACAAACCCTAGCTTGTTATCGTAACTTATGATATTAATGTGTCATCATAGCCACGCAACAGTAGTAAATGCGCAAGTAATTTAAACTTTACATTAACTTCATTAGTTTTCATGTTCTTTTTCATTTCACAAAACGAGAAATGGAAGCATTTGTTGTGTACCACAAGAAAAGGAACTGATTTCATATATTATTAGCAACTACGAATACATTAAAAAAAACAGACCATAAAACATGTATTCCAAATAATAAAATTTACGAAATACCTTAGTAATATTGAAAATAAGCGTCATACATCTGCTTATAATATTAACTAAATTATACTCTTATTTATTTTAAACAATTAACGTAAGAAATTTATATGCGAAGATGTAATTAGCATATTTGAAGAAATGAATAACACGCGTTTTACTGTTGAATCATCTCTGAAAATAAGTTCCGTGGAAATACGCTATTGCAAAGAAATTTAACACTTTTGTTGAACTGTCTGACAAACATAACCGAAAACAAAATCCCCGGGAAGAAAATCAGCGAAAATATAGGTTATCGGGAAATCTCAGTCATACCGAAAACAGGTTGTTTTAAATTTTTATTTTATTTTCAGTAGCTTCGAGATATGCGTAAAAAAGATGTTTCCTTCGATAAGATCGTTTTGAAATAAAGAGAGGAAAACAAAGTAATTTTATAACAGGTGCACGCCGTAAGATTGCAATTTGAGACACATTTATTATATTTCGCAAGATGCAAGACTCGAGAAGAAATTAAATTTTCTTTAATTAATAATTTCAAATCAAACAGAATTTGACGCTTTATTAAGTTGCCTCCTGATACTTGAAACAAAAACAATTAAATTATTATTTATTAATCACCTCCGTTATCAAAAAACAAAGAAAAAAGGAAACAAAACCAAAGGAATGGCTTTATGAAAAAAGTGATGTAATTAAATAATTTTTATATTTTTATTTTCTAATGATAGCATTTGTAAGCTTTTTTTTTTTTTCAAAAAATAAAAATTCATTTTCATTACTCTAGTAGCTCTAGGTTATCTTAATTCTTTAAAATTAAGTTATGAGACTACATTCTGAATGACTTTTTTGAAAAATGTTATAAAATGTATGTATTTTTAAACTCGTATCTAAAATAGAATAAAAAACTCAAAATGGGATGTAAAACCACTAAAAAAAACTAAAAATAAAAGGTGTAAAAGTAACAACTTACTAGTTTCCATTATGAAATGACATGTTCAAAATTTTGCAAATAACTTAAATTCATTTTCTAGATTTATAACAAATAAATAGGCTGATGATTTTCAATCTTAATTTTAAATAATGACAATAAATAAAATGAAATTTTCATTTTTTTCGGCATTTTAAGACATTAAAACAATTGTAAAATCTTAAGCTTTTAAAATGGACAAATTGATTATTATGTAGAAAAACTACAAAAGAAATTGAAATTACCAAATTGAACAAAAATATACGCACTTTATTTAGATTTGAGATTTTAAAAAGATTTTACCAAAAATTTCGGATTAAAGAAAACGGCTTTTAAATATATAAAACAGCATTAAAATGTAATTTATGCAAACATAAAAATGGATTTTATTTCCTACAGAACCAACGCAGAAACTAATTTCAGACGGCTTTATAAATAAATACAGCTCATAATATATAAATATCGTATATTTTATTTATATAATTCTGACAAAAACGACTTTTTAGAATCTACCTTAATCATCGGCATGTGGCATTTATACCATATTTAAAAATGAAGAGGAGACCAAAAGAATGAATTAAAAACAAAACTGAAAAACTTTCCATTTCCTTATTTTGCTGGCTGATCAACCTTTTTTCCATTTTTTATTACCTTTTCCCATTTGTTAGTAAATTCACCGCTTTATGGAAACTGCGTTCATTTCTGCCTCGATCTACGGGTTAAACGGTGAGTCGAATGATCTATTACTTTTTGAAACACGTCCATTTAATGAAAACTTCCCATTAATGGAATACCACGTTACATAACAGGAACATAAACAACTGCACTAAAATTCCATCTACTATAATTTATTAATCATTTAGGCTTCCTTGAAAGCTTTTTGACCTTGAAAACAAAATCAAAAATTAAATGAAATTCACCTATTAATTTTATAGGAGTTCCCGAACGAGTTATTAAGCTAATGTGTGTTTAAAATAGATGGATCTGCTTTACATAATTAAGCGACATGACTACCCGTTACAAGCTGATCAAACGAATAGATAAGAGTAAAGTATTCCTTCTAGTAAGTACCTGTAATTAAGATGTCATAAGGGGTGGGAACATTTAACAGTAATGACAGACCAAGGATACCATACAAGTGTCAAAGTTCACTATCTTGACAGGAAACTACAGTTCGTAAATATACTCGAGATGTGCTTCATATTCGATATATTTCAGGGTGTAACCTGTTTTTAATAACTAAGTATATTCTAGCATGAAAATGAAACGTCAGATATCCGAAGTAAATGAGATTTAAAAAAACAGCAATTTCAACAGAACTTCTTTGGAAAGATGGAAATTTTGATAAGTTTCTGCACATACTGTCACTGAGTAGGCAGTAAAAATCATTATATCAATATCACTGAACATTTTTGAGGGAAGTAAGTGACAAGATTTTCAGTGCCATGTCTATCAAGTTAAAAGAACTTCCTCGATATTCTTTTCGTGTCCATGTAAGGATGGGCTAGAGTTCCCTTAGAATATCCTCCTTGCCATTCGCATGACAAAATCGTTTAAGCTATGAGGAGAATTAGCATTTGCTAAGAATATTCTCCCTTATAGAAATTTATCAAAAAAGAAGTTTAAATATGCTTTCAGAATAAATTAATCCAGGAAATACTCATAAGCAATAAATAAAAATCAAATCATTATGGAAATTAGTTTTGATTACTTAATTTAGGATATACATTAATTATTTCTCAATTTCGTATCTTTTAAAACTCTCTTTTTCTTTATTTTTTATGTTTGTAAAATCACAAAAGTAGGAAATGTATTTTTAATTTGAAAAAAAAAATTCACGCTTTCTTCTTTTGCATACCTGAATTTCATGAGGCTTCAGAAGCAAGAACATTGTGAATTGTTCGAATGAATATAACTGTTTCTTTAAATCCCAATGAAACTAAATTGACAATTTTACAAGTTCAGCCGTTTTAGAATTAAATAGATAATTTTCATATGTAATAAAAATAAAAACAAGTTTAGAATTATATCCGGCAGAATACTGAATCAGCAAATGAAACGTCAACTTCACAACCGTATTAAACTTGTGGAACAGCTGAGAGCTGTTTCAGCAGTTAGTACTCATTATCAAATCTGAATGTCCCGCTACTTAATAGTCAGCAAGGGATCTGCATTAAGATTACATTCTGTTGAGGTATACTTTATCGCTTATGGCAATTAAAAGTCATTTCCCATTCATATCCCATATAAGAACGTCAAGATAATCAAGTTTCCTTTTAAGTAACTCAGAAGTTGAAGGAAAGATACCGCTGTTTTCATACAACAAGAATCTGTTATCTGGACGAATCGCCACTTTCGTGGCTTTGCTGTCTCTCTCAACAAAACATCTTCCATCTTTATCGGAAAGAAAACCGCGTCAAGTTAGACAAGATAACAGTCCCAGAAACATTTCGAGAATTTACAGAGCGTTCTAGGTCAGTATCACGGCAGTGCAGAGCGTGAACTGATAAGCTGGAACTGCTTTCTGCCAAGGTGTTTCACGTGGTGACTTTGGACAGCTCAGGTGAGTGATTAGCACCCGTGTTCAATGCGGGAGGTCTACACATAGCGGGGGGTAAAGGATTGAGGCATATTTCAAGCAATAACACATCTTGGTAATAGCGCTAAATAATGTACACAAAGAAAATGTTTGGTACAGAGCAATTTATGGTGCATTATCCTAGCAAAAGTACCCATTCTGGAAAGGAAGAACTTGAACAAGCAGTGCATGATTTGTCTCACTTGCGCAAGGAAAGTCATTGATGGAACATAGAAATATCTCATGTCAAAGGGAACCAAACATTTTGAAAATTTAGGAAATAAAGTTTTTTTGATCTTTGCACAAAAAGTAAAATACTTTGAATGCTTCAAAAATAGTAATGAACTCAATCATAGAAAATTCTTTTGCATTTCTCCTGTATAATGTGAAACTCATTCAGAAAATACGTAGTTAGCTAATTGTGTCATACTTCCTTATCGTGTGACACATCAACCCAAAAGTGAATTTAAGTAAGTATTTATTACTATTATTTTTATTAGTTTGGATATTAAGCTCAATTAACAAACTAACCAGATAGTGCTTAGATATCTAGTTTGCCTTTGAAATCTATTCCTAGTAGACATACAGAAAAACATACCCGTGTCATTTAAAATGATATACAGTATCAAGAGTTCCGAACATGTAAATGTAGCAAAAAATCTGATGAGAATTAATTAACCAAGCAAATAATAATAAGAAATGAAATTCAAAGGAACTCGTGACCGTAAATGCACAAATGTCAACTGCAAGACGTAAATTTGTATCCTCTTTCAACACTATCTAACAATCTAAATAAAAAATAAAATTAAAAAAGCAAAGAGGACATAGTTGCTCTGACTGATATCAAATGCACTAATCTGTATTTAATGATGCTCAGTTATTGCAAGGTCATTTAATTATAAATTAAGAAAACAACGAATTTAAGCAGCTATTTGTAATAAAAGGTGTCAATTTTTTCCCTTCATCGGTAATTTTATTTATTATAATGTGAATAGCATAAATATTTAGGAAAATGTCAAAATAAATCAAATATTTTGACTCAAGCTTTAGTGTTACAATATTCAGGCATTTGGAACAGTCAAATCTAACCGAAAATTGATGGTCATGGGTCTAAAGACAAAACAATATTAAATTATTTTTTATATAAAATTAATGCATCCAATCCAAATAGTCTGCCAACAAGCGTATGGTTAGCGAGACGCAGAAGTTCAAGGACATGGCCTTGAGCTTTGAAAAGTGAACCTGGCTTGCTGAATATTAAACTACTACTATTTCCACTCTATTTAAAACAGATGATAGAAACTAATATAGACAAAACAGTTCATTAGCGGAGCTCCTATCAAGGAAAAAGAAATTTATCCAACCTTTGAGCAGCATAACTAAATATTTTGCATGTTTATCTACCGGAATTAAAGTTTATCTTTGACAGACACGATTCTCGTCAGATATGCTTCAGTGCTTACTAAAATTGCCACTCTCAGCGATAAGTTTATTTTCAATATTATTTCTTTAAGATGGGAAAGATAACCAAAGTAGAAGAAACAGCTGTTGTTGCTATGTTTTCCAGTTTTTAATCGTTTTACTTTTGAATCTTTGTTTCTTCCAAAATTCTTTTATTAATTAGTTTTCAAAAGTTCATCGCCCTTCCCCCGACATGTGCGCACTATTTTCGGATACAGCATTATAGAACATTTTAATTACATCTTTGAAAATCAAAACCATTATTATATTGGTAATTTTTAAAAACGAAATAATTAAAGAAGTATTCGATAATAAATGAATGATAAATTAAAATGTCGCTAAATGAAACATTTATAATGAAAGTTATTTTCATTTTTTACTGTTTTTAGATTCAAATAGGAAATTCGCTCCTATTAGCTCTTGAATATCTTCAAAACTTGACAACTTCAAAAATTGAATATTTTTCCAGTTCAAAGGTCAAAAATGCTTAACACCTTGGAACAAAATGAAGAAATATAAATTAAAGGAAAATTTGAAGCTTCGCAAATGAGCTCATAAATTTTTTTTCCAGATAAAGGAATAAATTCAAACGGTGAATAATTCATCTCGAATGAATATAAAAGACTATAATGCACAAAACCTCATATTCAAGTAAATAAAAATATAAAATATGTAAATATAATGAATTTGATACTCTTTGTACTTCAAAGCTAACTCATACAAGTATAATTTAAGAAAGATTTTAAAAATATTTGGTTTAAATCAATGTGAAAGGAATCAAACTAACAATTTTGCAATCTAATTCAGTGTAATTATTTCAAAAGCACCAGAAAATGCAGAGATTAAAATTCGTATGCTTTTACATAGTATATACAGAAAATTTATAAAATATAAGGGTTCTTTCATAAAATACTTCGTATAGTATTAATTTTAATAATGGAAAATAGAGTCATGTTTGATATACGATATTTACTCAGAAAACATGAAACATGACGTAACTTGATATAAATGTGTAATTAACTAATAAAAGTTTTGACATTTATATACCTTCCATTATATAATGCGAAAAAAATTACACAGCAATAATTTAATTTTCCGTTTTGATATAGGAAGAAAATAAATGAAAATCCCAAGTAAAATTTTAAAAAGGCATTGAAATTTTAGAAGTTTATTTAATTTTAATTGTAATTTTAAATAGTAAAATTGACATTTCAAATTGAAAGATTGTTACCCATTCATCTTTAGACAAATGATTAAAAAAAATACATCAACAAACTATTAAACTAAAAAAACAGAAAAAATCTAACACTTCTAGATAAACAATAGTTAAATAATTATTTCAGCTCTATACAGTACTAGCTCAGCAAGAGTTCTGACACAATTCGTAGTAACCCTATAAGGAAAATGCGCGATTAAGTATCCACAAATGTACATCTAAACGTCAATCAAAAAGAAAATGAGACATTCCAACCACATCAGTAACATAAAAAAGAAGAAGAAAACAATTAACGCAAGTACTTCCGCGCGTTAAAGAGTCACTGTCTAAAACTTCCAGACCTTAAAAAAATATACCCCGGAAAATGTATCCAAATACAATCCATTAAACACTTCCTTACTAACTTCTCGAGTTCAGAGTTTGATACTAACAGTTGATATTCTAAATATATAAAAAAGAAGAAGAAAGAAAAGAAAAGAAAAGAAAACCCACTGACACACAAATACAAACGGACCAGAGAAAAACGACAAAAATAAAGACATCAAAATCTTGCGTTGAAGAGCAACCCTAACCGATCCATAGTGTGAAAACCATGGTTAAAAAAAGAAAATCTCACCTCGCTTCACTTCACTTGCAGTCATAAAGCACACACAGGAGAGTTAGTTTTCATCTAAGGAGGTCAACTTATTCTTTTTTATCCAATTGAAAAGAAAAAAAGCCCCCTTCTGTTCTCATTAGAAACAAATTAAAATCGCCCATACAGAGCCGCTCAGCTGTAGTCTCTTCGAACCGGCGATCTATGAATGAATGAAATAGCCGATTAGAAACCGTCGCAAATTTATAATTCTACTCTTATTGCGTAAGAATGAGCAAGTTGCATCGTAATCTTTTTCTCCCATTCATGGGAAGGAGATATTCCGTTCTTTAAAGGATGCCTCGTAAATAGTTTGCAGACGGAAGTGAAACTGATAGGCAGATAGCAAATGATAGGTCATGCTTTTCCTATGAATCATCATTTTTTTAATGCTAGTATCTTAAATTTTAATGAGAAAGTTATAGTAAATTATGTCTGGGGATTTTACGGTTCGTTCAACTCGAGAAAGAATTTGATAGTAGGTTTACTATAAGTTTCACTAGATTATCTTATGTGGGAAATCAACAACCACGTTAAGTATGTTCGAAGAAGCGTTACATATATTATGAAAAAATACTTCCTTAACACAGGTAATATTAGAACGTCAATCTAATGGCAGGCGACGATTCAAATAATTAAAGTCGGAGCTAGTCATTTTTAAGTCTAACGGTATATGCATTAACTTAGAGAATGTCTTAACTTAGAAAATTATGGAGATGATCGTTTAATTCTAAAAAGCTTACTTTGATAATACATTAAAAAAACTGGATTTTGTCCGTTATATTTCATAAGGTACCAAAAACATATAATGGAAATAATATATCTTTATTTAAAACAATTTAAATATATCCTTCCATACTTTTTATATGCTACGATTTTCCATTCATTAAGAAGTCGGCCACAAACGATTGTTGTCAGTCTTTTAATATCAGTAGTTACAGCTTAATTATAAGTATTTCAAGATATTTAGTACTCTAACTACATATGAAAAACTAACTATTTAGAGAATAAAAGATGACTCCATCCACCAAATGGAGACACATGGTATGACATACTAAACATATGGGATCCTTGACTTTAGCCAAGTCTCCATCGTTTAGCGACCTCAATTTCTTTAAGCCGAGTTTTGACTATAATTTTTTAAACAGTGCGTTAAAGAATTAGAATTATTTTATTTTTACTTTGACCTCTCAAATAAACCTTGACTTCTTACTTTTTGCTAAAGTCTATTTTACTCTGATATAAAGACTTCGTACTTGAAAAGGGAATGAAACTTGAAAGTAAAACTCGGGTTATTTTTGAATTTAAGTGCGAACGTCATAATTCTACAAATTATAATTATTTCTTTTAAATATTTTGTATAATTTCAGTAAAAAGCCAATGCGATGCTGCTCGATATTTCTCATCTATTGAGAGGTAATTCACACATTGTTTTGGAACAAAATTTAAAAAACAGCACCTTAAAAATTAGTCAAGATAAGTGGCGGCCTAAATATATCCGAAACTAGACTGAATTCTTCTCTTGAAAAATGACGTTAATGTAGAAAATGTTACCTTCCTTCATATAAATCATTCATATATAACTCAATGCTTATATTCACATTTAGTCCTAATTTGACAAACAAAAGAAATAAATAAAATGACTTTGTTGCAAATTAGAGTATCAAAAGGACGAAATGATTTTTTTTATCGCCATTTGAATGTTCATCATTTTCGAAGCCTTCTGGAAATGTTTATTAAAGACTTATGCGTTACGTTTTACGAATGCAATTAAATTAGTCATATTGTAAGTTAGTAATTTGTTAACATAAGAAAAAAAGCAATTATTTCTAAATATACAAAAGAAAGACTTCGAAAAATTAATGAGATCTATATAAGAATAAAAACAAAAGAAATCGCGCTTAAGATAAGCGATGGAAAAGATAAGAAGAGAGTCACTTGTCTTGGGGGCAGAGAGAGGAATATAGTGAATCAAAAACTGATTTTTTTAGCCCGATTAAGATGAAAATAGGGCAATTTTATAAATGTACATTATTTATTCCAACTGTATTACTATTTAAGACGATCACTGCAACTTTTCCAAAAAAATTACAAAGGATTTACTACGTCATTTTGAGTTTTATCTTTTGAAAAGGAATATTATCGTAAATTACAAATTCATTCTTACTTTTTAAAAATGAAAGTACTACTAAAAATGGTACGTAGGCAATAATTTCAATAAAACTGATAGCAAATCTTATGAGATAAAGAGTTTCGATTGTTTGATTCAAAGAAAGGAAATTAATTCGAGAAGACTGTTTCATTACGACTTAAAAGATTTGCCCTTTTCCAGTTCAAATCAACAAACACTTCGCTTGCCGATAAATTAGCATCGCGATTGATATATTCCATAAAGCGTATCTCACACAGTGTCAGTAATTTAATCTCTCCTCCCACTCCTTTCTGTCCTTTGCTTCTTTATCTAAAGCTAGTAGCAGCTTATCAACAAAAAAATTTTAGCGAGAAATCAGAGAGATAAGGGAAATATGTTAGCTTTTCAGTTAAAAGGAATTCGGTGGGAACCGAGTGGGATACATTTATGCTAGATTTACAGCTTTTCTAGAAGCGGATTATTATGGTTGACTCATTCACAGATTTTTGTAAATAAAAGTTTCGTCGAGGCTCTAGTTGATGACATCACGTTAGCAGTAATGAAACAAACATCTCCATAACGGAAAGCTCGACCATGGGATCTTATCTTTTTTGATAATAATAGTTTATAATAACGGTCACTTCCGAAAAAAATTAGAGGGTTGCCAAATATTTGAAATCACTAATTTTAGTAAGCAGTTTGCCAAACACTAAGCAAGACTGTGCTTCCTTATTAGATCATCAAGTAGGATTTCAAATCCTTATTAAAAGAGATAGTCTAAGAAATGTAAACTTTTGCAAGCTTGCAACTTTAGAATAAACATAAATAATTGCGCAATGCTATTAATGAATAAGTTATATAGGTGTGACGTTAAAGTCACATGATAAACGTAACTGTCCTGATAAATTAATTATATGGGATCTTTGGCAATGCTGTGAATTTACATCCGTTTTCTAGTATAAGATGCATCATGAATTTCAAAATTAAATTGGCGAGGTGCATTATATCACGTAAGCAACCATTTTGTAAGAAATTTATATGAATATTACAACCATCCTTATTCTTATATATTGAAATTTTTATGATTAATTTTAAAAATACGGCTGTCAATTTAATAACGTCGAAATTTATCTCATGCAAGTCATTGCAATGTATTATTAGTAACACAACGGATAAATTTGTGGCCAATTTTAGCAGTCGTCTATGTATACAAATTATTTCAATTTTTAAATCCGTTACATAATTATAAGCTTTCCAAAATTTCAGCTGTATGCTAAAGAAATAAAAGTAATTAATTAGCAGAATACGTATAAAAAGCAAGGATAATTAAATTAAAAACCTTCAGCAATTTACAAGAAGCAATAACCTCTTGTTCATTATAGAACTTAATATTTACAGAGAATTGACTGAATTATGTTAATTTTTTTGATAAAACAATTTACGAGAAGAAAAATAAAAATTGATTGCTTAGTTTTTAAAGGCGAAATAAAAAAAAATTTCTATGAACGCTATCTATTTCTTCTTTATTTAAAATACATAATTATTGCAAAATTCTGTCCGAAATGGTTAAAAATGTGCAGGAAATCTGTTTGTAACGGATAAATATTTACTTTTAATCATTTTTTAAAAATAATATTTACTTTTTTTCTACTATTTTATGAACATGATCTAATTCATTAAAAATACAATTAATAAAATCAAAGAAAGCAAAGGGGGAAAAACACACACAAAAACTTGGTTTGAATTGCTTCATTAATACTAGTTTTAAACTTTTAGCAGAAGCTTTTATTATAATGCCAAAGGAATAAAATCGTATTTATTTATATATTTTATTTATTATTTTCACTAAATCACCTTTTTGTTAGCAACTACATGTATTCGTCAAAAGTATTAAAAGTCCAATGATTTATAGCGCAAAACCTGAAAATATACAATTTTTAGCTCAGAAATTCATGCGACGCAACAACTTAATTATATTCCTGAAATTAACGTTGCTTCTACATATTCATGACCTTCAGCAGGTAGGCACAACTTTCACTTGACGACAAATCTACGTAAAAGATGTCACGTATCAACAAGTTTTATTGATTTCAACGTGGCATTAATAACCCGAGTTACATTGAAATCCAGCTCGACGAAACACTAACGATGTCTTCGATTCAACATGATTTAGTAACGAAAAGAGCAATGCATAATACTGCTTTCTAGCGGTCAGGGACGAGCGTATCATCTGTCAAGTTCACTTATCCTCGGGAAATACCATTAAAAAATCTTTTTATTCACTCTAAGACAAGCGAAATCTCATTATTTTAAAAAATGAGGTTTAAACATATTTACTAAACAAACGTGATACAACTTTTCAACAGATGCGCTGTACGTTCATGCGAAGCACACAATGCAAGATAATTAACAAGCGATCATTTCATTCATATCACGATGCTCACTTCATGCCAGTTCTTATTCATCGTCAAATGCTCTTTAATTAGTCATTCCATTGAAACCCATATTTTATGAAACAGATGAAGGATTTCATATTTCCTTATAAAACAAGTTCTTCATTTTTCTATTAATCTGAGTAGCTATTGTTCATTCTATTGTCAAAAAGCATTTACCCTTCGAAGTTTCTTACGATTAAATTAAATTGGCATCAGAGCAGTGAAAAAATAAAACCGGTTATAAAGTTTGAAAAGAAAAGGATAAAGGGTTCACAAATTTGGTTTAACCGTTTATTTACTGACGGTACTTAAAAGCACGATTTAAATCTGGATTATATCTTCGTAATATGACTATTTTTGCCGATGATATTCTAAAGAACACGGAAAATGTAACCCAAACAGCAAGAAATTAACACAAGTTAAAAGTAGCAATGAAAATTTTTTAATTAATAATTAAATTAATTAAGATATTTCAATAAATTAAAGTTTTTCTCTTGGGTTCTCTGGAATTACTCTGCAAGGAAACTTAACCACTGGTGCAAAAATGAAGTCGAAAAATTGATGGCAACATAATTCAGTAAATAAAGGGTTAAGGCAACTGAAATTATTTTGATAAACATTTGGAAGTCAGCAGAATCAAAAGAATTATACACGAGGCATCAGGGTCAAATGAATGCATTGATGATACGGTTGATATGGAATATATAAAATAAATTGTCTCCATAAAAGGAGAAACTTATTTTATCTTTCAAAAATATTTAAAATAAACGAAAAATAAGATGAAATAAGAAAATAAGTTATCATATTTTGCATTAATAAACAATAATACAATGGAGTAATTAATAGCATTAATAACAAGTATACAAAGGAACATAATTATAGCAATATTAATGTTATTTTTTAAAAAAATTTATCTTTAGAGTTATATGCTAAAGTATAATAGTTCGCAATTTTTGAAACGAAACAGTTTTCCAAATAAAAAAAGAATAGAAATGCAATTTCCATGACAATTATTGTAATTTTGGTCTATGACATAAGGTCGAAAAACAAAAGGCCCAGAAGTCCACTTTTAACCAAAGCCTTTTTAAAAGAATTCTTGGGATAGCATTTGAAGGCGGACATTAATATTCATAGTTAAAATTTTAAAATTAAACAATTTGTACCATAAGTATAACTAGGGTTCTTTAAAATCTTAGTTTTAAAAAGTAAGATAAAAGATGCGATTAAAATTAAGTTTAGAATTACTAGAATCTGCATTTTAGGTTTTCACCCATTGTACCCCAATTTTACCTGTCTAGCTCTTTTCAATTGCTAGTTCTAGAATTACATTATTATCCTGCAAGTTGAACAAATATACCTATTCTGAATGCATTTCGTTCATATTTAACAGAAATCGATAAATTTGGTGTAAAGACCATATACCAAATTTTATCCATCTAGGTCAAAGCGTTTTTGAGTCATCATGTTCATAGACAGTCAGGTATAACGACAAAAATATTTATCTCATGGAGGTTTGAAAATTAGAGATTAGTTAAAATCTAAAGTTCAATTATTTTGATGATTGCAATACTTTCTTTACATTTCATAAACAAGAAAGTGTAACAAAAAAATGGTAATCAAATTTTAAAACAATGATAACTTTAATTATAAATTAAATGCCGGCTTTCTGACACAGATGTAGCGCGTCTTCCTCGTGTTCTGGGAGTCCCAGGATCGAGTCTTGGTTTGGGCATGGTTGTTCTTCTGTGCGCTATCTGCGATATGTGTGAATATGCCCCCCTGCAAAAAGGAGCTGTGCAACAAATGTGGTGATTGTGTAGCTAGGACGTACTCTTGGCCCTAGTTGGCGCTACTTTAAAAACAAGAGACGATCCTTTCGGCTTAAAATCTGCTGCTGTATCAGCGGGGGGCTTGTCCCTGGCAAGTGCCATAAGTAGTAGCAACAACAACAACATAAATTAAATTTATTCTGTAAATGTGATCAAATGCATCATACAATTCAATATTTTCTCATTTAAACTCAACCTGTTGTGTTGTATAGAATTGAACTATTAACTTCCACGCAGTAAAGGTTTGAATTCCGCACGAATAAAAGTAGCGAATATTCATCAATTTTGGATACTTGCCTTCAGATATATACAAACACTGTAACTTTTCTAAAATAAAAAAAAATGGATACAATTTGTATAAGAAATCAAATGCGTCGATCAAACAATATGCATAAGAAATATAATGCGTCGATCAAACAATTTGCATAAGAAATATAATGCGTCGATCAAACAATTTGTATAAGAAATCAAATGCGTCGATCAAACATCCATTCCTTTGCACATTTCTGAACAACGTAACTTCCGCATCGTGAACACTCGAAATTCCCTCTTGGCGTCTTGAGCACTCACCCTTCTTGTGCATCTCTCCTCCCGACGCATTAAGACAGTAATGATAGTCCCAGACGGAGAAGAATCGTCCCGTCCCGTTAAAGAGTTGCCACACACAAAAGCACAGCTATTAAGTAGTCACGAAACAATTCGAAACGCGATCCATTACTTTTCTAAAGATAAAACTACAAAGAACTATCATCAGTCACAAAAACATTCCTCCTTTTAATAACGCTTAACCAAACATTTCTGTCTATTCAAAAGGATAAAGTATACGTTTACTACCTGTTACAAAAAGATAAATATTTCTTTTTAATTCTCTTGTCATAAACCACCGTATTATAATAAACTCCACCCATTTTTCTTAGATGAAGATCGAATATAAAGTAACCATTTATTTTTTTAAGAGGGAGGAGGGTTCTAAAAAATATAATTACTCTTCGTAATTTATGATTTTTTAAAATTTTGCTATCGATCACGTGTTAAGTATATTTGATACCTCGAATTCTAAGTTATTCTGTTCTTTTTCAAGAAGTTAGTTATATTAATTTCCAGTTTTAAATTCCGGATTCAGAATTCCGGACATCCTAAAATTTGATATTGATTATTTACGTTAGTAACAACATATAATTCAGTTACAGCAAAAAAAAATATAATAAAGTCTTATATTAGAAAAGTCAATTTATGTCAAGATTTTCTTAAAAAATTTGTTCAAGATACATATGCGAATGGGATCCCTTTCCATTCATTCAGAGTAAAAGAGAATTACTTACTAACTCTTTTTGGAACATTTATGACCGTTGAGGATTTAAAAAAATGAAGTTATTTTGATTTTCTTCCGTTTTTAAACGATGTAAAAATTAGAAATAGCTTAAGTATTTTTTTACAATAAAAATAGTTGGATAAAAGATAGCTACAGCAAACTGTATATCGATAATTCCATACTTGTTAAGAAGTAATTTTTGATATTTGTTGCAAAGTTTTTTTCGGAACCGGAGGGATGCGTGTTCGAAACCACTGTTTCTGCGGATTTCGTGAACGTAATCCATCAGATTATAACAAACACTCGCGAGCTTCACTTGAAAGTTTAATAAGAAATACTTCGTTCCCATTGTTTTACCATGGTTGAAAATTTCAACTGTATTATAATAATGCATCATACGATATCTTCAGTGCCTTACTATATCGTGAAGGCATCATTAACGATGTTGTTCAACAATTTGAGCTTAGACGGAAGCTTCATTTTCTTTAATTATATTAACGTTCCGCTTTAAAGCAACACTAGGGCTATTTTAGGATGGACCTTGTAATTTCGAACCGCGGTCAGATGACGCGAATGACAACTGAGCTAAAGCCCCCTCTCCATACCACACCAGCGGGAGTACGTTTGAAACGGACGGATTTAGCGTACGCCAAGCTCACTTGCACGATGGGTCTTCGGTGAAATCGGGTTTCGAACCTGTAACACCCCGGTTCTGACACAGAGACTTTACCACCAAGCCACCTCAGCCCCGTTGTTTTTCACGGACCCAAAAGTTTATATATGTATTTTAAGAGTACATAAATATTAATGATATAATAAAAATTCAAAAAATTCAAACTATTGTACCTAATAACTAATCAAATAATACAAATAACTTTTTCTTTAAGTTTATATTAAAAGAAACTATTTTGTTTATTCCAAGTCAGACAAAAAAAAATCTTTCAAAAATGAGCAATGCTTCTATAGAATCAAAAATGATATATTTGACAAATAAAGACATAAAAACCAAATGTGCAGAAATAATGATGGAAATAATAGTAGTTTGGGAACATGTTGCCTTAAAGATCAACATCGCATTAAAAAACGCAAAATCTTTCAGAATTTTTGTTATTGAAGTAGCGTCGTACTGCTGTTATCCAACGAGTAATTTGTAACGTCTAAATTGGAATCCAAGGAAAATACCCGAGGATTGCAAGCAGACAAACAGGCGGATTCATTAGTCTTACTTTTCTCAGCCATCAAGATAGAAATGGCAACAACAAAGAAAAATATATTGTACTTATTGAAAACCTGCATGCATTTGACCTTTTTTTTTTAATATAAAAATATCTGAGCAATTCGTATTAAAAAATTTTGAATAAAATTTTTCCCAAATTCACAGTTGTAAAAATAAAATAAACCAAATGAAGTATTACTCTGCAAGAACTAAGAAATGAAACGGAATTTAATTCAGTTACTTGGTAAATTACAATAAAATTCTTAAAACCATACTGATGTCTAAATTATTTTTATAAAAACTATCTCAGTTAGTAGTTGTAAAAATCATGTATTTGAATTTGATTTTGGATTGATAGCCCATTATTCAAACATTTCTGCAACGGAGAAAATCTAATCTTGGTTCAAAAATAATAGTTTATTAACAGCTATATAAATTAGACTAATTATGATTATGCCACAGGAGGTTTTAAGGACACTCTATGACATTGAGAAAA
Organism: Argiope argentata; assembly: GCA_026289955.1. Classification (NCBI taxonomy): domain Eukaryota; kingdom Metazoa; phylum Arthropoda; class Arachnida; order Araneae; family Araneidae; genus Argiope; species Argiope argentata. Next base: position 286,792 of record JAOUZG010008446.1, read on the forward strand.
ATCAAAAGATGACAGTAATATTTAAAGATTTTTACAGTAATTTAATATTATTTCATAAGTCTATTTATTTCAAATTATTTTATAATTATTTTCCATTATTTAAAGGATTTAACCGCTGAGAATGAGCTATTAGCTTTTAAATTCATATTATCCAGTACTTTATTAAAAATTTAAAAACGAACTATCCATTAGGTACATAATTTTTTAATTTCTCATATTAGAAATACACAAAAGTAAAGCATTATAATCGCCAAAAAAAATCGAATATATTATTTTAATTATCTTTATGTTCGTTGAGACACCAAAATTATTTTTGAAACTAGTTAGAAGTTGAGCAAATCCAACAGCACTAAGCGCTAAGAATAAAATTCTCAAAATGTAAATCTTTATCAAATTTCGGACCCAGTTGATTAACAGAGATTCTGTTCCAAGTTTAATTAGCGAAGAACAATTAACAGAGATTCTGTTTCAAATTGCATCTGAGTCTCTCACTATGAAATGTCACTGAACCAGAATAAAATTGGTTAGACCATCAAAAACTAAGCACAAAAAAAAAAAGCAGGAACCTTTTTTTAAAAAACTTATTTATTTTAGGAAACATTTCCTAACAAAAACACCGAGATAAGGAATCCAATATTTCACAATCAGATTTCAAACACAGATGAATGGGACATCGGACGAATCCTTCGGTTTCGTAAAAAATAAAATAAATAGCAATAAAAACATATCCTGCTATTCTTTCTGCACTGCGCACCTGTTGAACTCAGTGTGCCAAGTTGGAAGGATGCCCGACAACCTAGAGAAGTATTCAAATTACCTCGAGGAGTGATTTAAAGGTGGTTTATGGCAACACCTGATATCGGGATCACGAACTGTTGATAGAGCGAGGAGTGGCGCCCCAATGATTTAACTCTTACCAAACGTAAACAATCTAATAAAAATCAACATTTCGCAATAAAACCTTTTCTGGTATAGTTTAACATTTTGTGCCATAGTCAGCTAAAACGATTTTAATTAATACAGTTTTTCAATTCCTACAATTAGCTCACACACTCTCTTTCTTATATATATATATATACTTTGTTTAAATTTTCAATAGTTAATAATATACTTTTTATTCATCCACTCAAGTTCAAGTAATTTTTTTTTCAACTTGTTGTGGATGACATTTGATATTAATACAGTTTTTTTCTTCAAATATTGACACCTGATATCGGGATCACGAACTGTTGATAGAGTGAGGAATGGCACCCCAATGATTAATTAATTTTTTTATTAATTAATTAAAAACTACCTTTCTCGCCAAAATTCTTCATTTCCCCACTGCCAAAAAAGTAATGAATTCAGTTTGTTTTTCCCCACACTAATGAGGTTAGACTTAACATGTTTCTTTTAAACGATTCTGTTTATTTTCATGATGTTTGATGTATTTAAAGTTAAACATTGTTAATTAATCGATTTTCCGATTCATTTTGAAGTACTTTCGAATTAAAATAATACAGAATAAAGAAAAATAGGAATTTCTTATCTGTATTGCGTTACCTCAACTGGCGTAGAAAATTCACGAAATTTGAGTAGTCACATTTGGCTTTGAATTCTCAATTTGTGTCGAAAATTCAATTCTAGTAGCATTTTTTGATCAATTATTTCTAGTAATTGTAATTGTTAGACTGGAATAGCCTGGCTGTTAGGGCGTTGGATTCGCATCCCTTGAGTTACGAGTGCGAACCTGCCATCCGAAGATTCTCTATGTGTTGTGGATATTAAATCTATCGTGGTCACAAAATTCTCCATTTGAAGAGTAGAACCACTGGGGATACTGGGTCAGAGGTCATCAGTCTCTGTTTCAGATCTAAATTACTATCTGTGGATAAATGAATGAAATGCATAAATGAAGTCCGCCCCGTAAAAATTAGGAATTTCCCTCAGTAGGAATTGATTTAAAAAAATTCTTTTTCATATTACTTGTTAAAGATGAAATTTGACATATTGAAATAAGTTGCATATTAATCATGAATATAAGGGTCATAATTTTGTAACAGTTATTTTTATGCAAATGATTTGGCAAAAATGGTTATTCGTAGGCGATTTGAACTACAATCAACACAGCAACACGTCACGCCTATAGAAATTAATTTTGCTAAATTACTTATTTTGAAAACTAGGTGTGTAATTCTTTCAATGCTTTTAGTGAATTTTAGCAAACCTTCTTAAAATTACAACTATTTGATATGTTTTTTTAAATATAAAATATATGAGTGTTCTTTAATATTAAATCATGATTAATAACTTTTCAGGATATTTTAAAGTTGCTTATTGTATATTAGATTCTTTAAATTATTTGTTACACTAAATAATCATCATAATTAGTATAGAATTATTAAGTTCTAATTGTATATATATATATAGTTAAAAATGAATTACATTTTATTTTGAACACTTTCTCTTATTATAAACGGATTCACAAATCTATACTGAAAGTTATGAAAATAAATTAGAGCAAAGAAAAAAATACAAGCAATTCAGAAAGAAATTTAAAAAATGCAACTGAGTCCTCTCAGAGTCAACCCTTCACAACTTCAATTCTATACATTACTTTCATTATAAGATAACTTTTAACCATTGAAATTTAGTTATTTTCACATTCAAAGAAATCGAAAAGTGGGCGGTTTCGTTCGGCGTAACACTGAAATGCAAAGCGGTAATTTGTAGTGCATAAGAAATGAAAAAAATCAAGCAGAATTAAATTAGAATGCCCTTTGAGAAGACCAAATATGTAACAAAGGGGAAATCAAACACAAAAGAAACTAACCGAACGAATTTCTAAGAATCGTATCAAAATAAACATGGCACAGAAGTAACGAAGGACAAAGGTTCTGCCTACATGTCAGACGTCCACAAGCAGAGAGTGTGAGAAAAAACCCTATCCGGATATATCTCAACTTTACGGAATTGGTATGCTAATAAAAGACGACAAGCATCAATGCAGACGGGTAATTTCAAACCACAACCCTGCATAATCACGGTCTTGAAATGTCCTAAGCACGCGTCAAATCTCCGGGCGACAGGCCAGGTTTTTTCCTTTTTGCCACCCTTACTTGATGGTCAAGGTCAAGAAAGAGGCTGCTCACAAACACTTTCTCTGGGCCCGTTACTTAAGATCGAAACGGATGCCTTTTGCATAACTCTTCCGTCTTGAGTGATGCGTTCGTAATCACGACACCCAATTGCCGTTTCAATAAGCATCCCAATGACTCGTCTTTTCCCAGACTCCTTTATTTCCTCCCAATTATTCCGCAATGCGCTCTTAACATTGTTCCATAATATTCAGCCAAAGATAATTTAAATAACTGGAAAATAAACAATTCATCTGCGTAGCATTGAGTAGTTTCCAGTTTTCGTTTCATTTCACATCTCTATTGCTCACCCTATATTTTCCAGACCCTTTTATCAAGAAACATTCATTCTGGAATTGCATTCTGAATATTGTTCCATATCGTATGTTCAGACATCGGAAAAATAAGCAATACAGGCATACATATTTGCATAATTCTACTTTCTTCATGCATTCACGAACAAAATTCATCGATTTTCTATTCAGTAAGAATCCCGAGATCTTGTATTTCTCAGAATCTTCTTTGCATGCAAATATTTATTCTGGCTATTTGAACGTAAATTTGTTTGATTCTTGCATCTTGAACTTTGTACTCGATACCCAAATGTCTTTTCAATGGGTTCTTTTGTTTTTTGTAGCACCTCTTTGGATGAAATTTTGAAAAAAATTTCAGGATATATGCCACCAGACCTCGTTCAATCGCATACATCCTGAAGATTTATTACAGGAGCAATACCGATACCAAATATTCATTTTATGCGATGAATTACATAAAAAAAATAATTTTAAAAATCTTAGAGGATGAGAAATCATGCAGAGGACATTTACAGTCACCCCCTTAAAAATAGCCTCTCAGTTTATGCAAAATATTTATCTTTCAGTTTTGCTTTACGCCTTTTTCAATATTTACACGAACTTTAAAAGAAAACTAATATTTAACATGAAAAGTATAATTTTTCCACAATTTCTTGATTTAATTATATCACATAATGACTGATACGAAACTTATTAAAAAGTTTAGCTATCATCAAACTTTCATTTAAAACTTTTCACGATATTTTTTAAACTATATTATCCTAAAAATAATTTTTATCAGCAAGTGCAATGCATAGGCATTTTTAAGATCAAACGAGGGTGCTCATTAAACAGAACAAGACCATCACCTTAGAAAGTAAAATTATATTTATATTTATCCAATTAAGCAAAGAAGCTTTAAAGGGATTTCCGGAAATACTTTCAAAGCATTTTTCTCCTCGCTTGATCTCACAAAAGTTAACTTTCAGCACTAATGACGGTAGGAATACCATGTTGGCTCTTCATCAACAACAGGCACAGGTTAATAGAAATTCCGCATTGTTTTTATTTCGTCTTTGTTTTCTTCGTCTAGTAAAAGGCTGCATCCATAAAACATTGAGGAAAGTTTAGGTAGGTGCGAATGTTAAATGTCAAATTCAGATAATAACTTATCGCCCAACAACGAAATTAATTTAACTTAAGCCCCAGCCTCTTAATTGAATAAAAAATGTTCCGAGAAAAATCAAATGAAAATGCGGAAATCTAACACTCATTTTTCTTATTATTAATAATTTACTTTTCAGAAAGGAAAAGATTTTTGTAAATAAAGTAATGATAAAACGAAATAAGTTAAAAGATTTTTTTTTCAATAGACAATCAAAATAAAGTATCTTGATACATTCCGTTCTTTTGATTAAATCTTGCAGATAATTCTGATAAGTCTTTTAAATTACGGATGTTAATTTTTAAAAATAAAGATGGTTCATTTGGTTGTTTTTATACCTTACCTTATCTCTAGAATCATTTCTAGAATCAACCTCGAATAGTTGCTTAAAACCAGTACGGACTGAAAAAATTATTGACACGATATTTTCCATAATAGAATTGTATTCGCTGTTCGCTATCAACCATGATTTCTAATAAATTACCTTGGAATTTCAATACCCGAATATTTGAAACCATATGATTTTCAAGAATCAAAATTAGATCCTAAATTCTCAATTTTTAAAGGCCAACTCAAATGTGAAACTTTGAATTTGATTGAAAAGTCTTTGACTCAGACGGAAACTCGAACCGTTTCGTTTTTACATTAATAATTCTATCATAATATTAACAAAAAGTTGGTAAATAAACATGATAAAAAACACGAATATGCTATAGTATTTTTTACTAACATGAGAAAAAAAATTTGGGTGGGGGGAATGAATAATTATCTTTGAAAATGAAATCACTATCTTTCTTCAGTAATCTAGGGCTGAAGTTTAAAATTTTTATTGCCTGCCTTTTATTACATATCTTTAGACGTCTTTGATGAAACGAAAACGCTTTATTTCTAACTTCACACACAAATAATTATTTCCCTTTACTTTAACAAGATATATATATTAAAATGATACTAAGAAATAACATATTGCAAAGAGAACCTAATGAAGATTATTTATACGCCGAGAGAAAAACCATAACTTATTTCAAAACATTTTGAATTTCAGCGAATGTTTAACATGCGCATAAATATGCTGAGCTAATTTTCTTTTCACCATGAAGCCAAGTAATATTGAGCATAAGAGCACTGACGGCTTTTCTTTTTTGTTTCACTTTATTCATATTTACGTCTGAATTAATGTGTCGGCACGGCACCTATGTATTCGGTTTCGGAAAAGTAGGAATATTTTGTTCAAAAAAGGCGATTAAATCAAAATGAGTCAGGTGAAACAAAACTAGATAAATAGAACTTTTATTTTTTAAGCCTTTTTTTCCATTAAACCAAGCTTCGAAAAATTATAACTTTGTAAAACTTCGCGTCTGATTATTTAGGAAAAGTAAAGATTTTAGATGCATTAATGCTAGTAACTTTTCCAACTGTAACTAATGCGTACAAACAACTCTAGAGATGCAGTTCGAAAATAAATCACAATTTTCACATAGAGAGAAATTGCATTTTTTCATGCAAATCGTTTGCATTTAAAATCGACTATCTTCTTTTTAATCAAACATTTTTTCAAAAAATATTATATTCTGAGAAAGATAATGTATGATCGAATCTTCGACGCCACATAAAGAATTTTTAAATAAAAATAAATCATTTAAAATTTATTTATAAACAAATAATTCGATGCAAAATCTAGAAATCGTGGTGTAAATGCTAAAATTCCAAAAATGCGTGTTAGAGATGGAGCTGCTAATTATACACATAATGAAATGGATTTAATTTGATTTGTAAGCCTTTACCCCCCCATCCAAAATTACACTATGCGTTGCTGGGAAAATCTTAATTATGAGCCAGTAACAAATTTCGGGATATGATATTTATCAAATTATGTCGCTCTTTACATACTTCAAAGTGGCACTAGCACAAGGAAGTATGACTAACGACGATTCGCATACTTCTTGTTCACACATGCGACGGATGTTTGATGTTAGTTACTATTACTATAACCAGAAATACTTTTAAATAAACAACTAAAAATGTTTCTAGGCCACAGCAGCCTTCAAATAACGTGGGTAAAATATCAAAACACAACGGGATTTCCAGCACAACCCTGAATAAAAAAAAACAATGCAGTCACAGTCAATTTAACGCACAGGCTCTCGATAGTTTTCAGCTAGATCTAGACATGGACTTTAGACACTTTGGTAAAGTAGTTGGCGCTTCATTCTAGAAACCTACCGCAAGCATTCTTTACAGTCTCGAAAATAATATTTTATTAAGTAAGTCTCTTTAAATTATTATTTTTTATTTTAATGAATCAAACACGAATTTTAAATTTGTAATGCAGTACATGAAATGGTTGAGGTTTTTTTAAACTATACTTCAATAGATATTTGAAATATAGACACAAATCTACCACCACAAATAAATAATAAAATGCAAGTAAATTGACTGTTAAGTTACAGACAGTTGCACTCGCAGTTCTATGCCTTAGTCAGTAAATATTTTTAGGTTCAGGTCAATGGCTTTATTTTTTCTTTATAAATGCAGATAATTGCTTAGTACTTTTTAAAAGTCACCGTTTTAAATGTTTTTTTAATTAAACTAGAGGAAGGTAATCAAGCTATATTATCAAAGATAAGTAAACTCAAAATTATAAAATTAATATAGTTTATTTCCAATAAAAAGATAACTTCATAACCATACAAATAAAATATCGGATCACTCAGTTTAAATAATATATTACAACAAGCGTTAATTTAATGCGATAATATTTAGTAATTGAACTATTCAACGTTTGAATAAAAGCATTGATGACTGTAATATATTTTAAGACCTATTATTTTTTTAATTCTAAATGTTCTTTTAATTACATAAGCAAAAAACGTTTGACAAACGTTGACAAAACACTTAATAATGAGAAACGGGTATTTTCGACATTAACAATGAGCAATCTTCCAAAAAACAGAGCTTTTTTTTTACTCGAGTAAATCAATGCAATCCACCACATCCACCAATCCACACTGTTATTTCAATAATCAGTCTTAGAATGCCAAACATTTCAAAAAGTCTACCCAATTTACCAGGTATTTTAATATATGCGACACCAATTACAGTGTATGCTATGCCGATTAAGTGGTTTTCTTTCTTCATTAGATTTTACTAATCAAATCTTTAAAAATCTTTTTTAATGATGATCATGATTTCAAGAAACTTTTGGCCAACTATAAATTGGGTTCAATATTTAAAGTCAAAGTAATGAGAAAAAGCTAAAGCTTTCAATAAACCATTTAGAAATAACAATTTTAATTGAATTTTTTTATAAACGAAGCGAAGCAATTCCTGATTAAATAAGTTCGTTATAAGCTCACGTCTGTACTGGAGTAAACACAGGACCAAGAAAAATATTTCTATCTGGGTTTAAGTGGGATTAAGTTTAAAAAGACAAAATTCAGATATTCATGGAAATGGTTTAGCATCTTAAAATTCTCCTTCTCTTCATTTAAACTTTCAGTTCAACACATAAAATGAATCATTAAATGTACAAAAAGTAATAAAAATAATTATTGAAATTTAATTTTATCCAATAATATTCATTACACAAGATAAAACTGTTAAATCCATTAAAATTATTCGATGCGCTGCAATATCGAAACACAACTGGTCCTCCTAAATTCAGTCGACGCAGAACAAACAAAATACAACAATGCACAACGTGGGATGTTCATATTTGAATTGGAATTAATTTGTTCAAACCAAGGACATACGCTAGTTTCATTTAAATTTAAAATATTTACATCATTTTCTATCTCAAACGAACTTTTGGATTTGTTGTATTTCTTCAGCATGACTTGGCAGGACCTTGTCTCAAATTCAGTCATGTCTTACTTATTTACCATATGTCGATATTTTTGTGAAAATCCTAAAAATGACCTTGACATTCTACTTTTAAAAAGAAAATTTCCCCTTTTGTCGTCTGAAATATAACTCAAAACTCGTTCTTGACTGATAAAAAAATGTTTTTCCATAACACATTGAATTGAATTCTTGGAAATTTCAAATAGCAGGGATTTTCGTTTTCTTATTCACAAAATTTTTATTGATAACGGGAATAATGCCACAAATTTTACCGACATTTCTCTTCCTTTTTGTAAAAATACTGATTTCAGACATTCTGATGAAAATACAAACACCTTCCAGAAGACATTTTTACATGCATTCCGAGTTTACGAACAATTTATGCTCTTCGTAGCCAAGGCAAAAATAAGTACGAAAACAATAGATTCAAAGTATGCAGCAAGGCTGAAATATTTGTTATTTCTCATGATAAGTAGAAAATTGAATTTAAAAAAACAAACACTTTTTACTTAGATTCACACGAATGGTCATGCATATTCTTTATTTTCAAGGATCATAAAATATTTAGTCTTTATGGAAATAGATGCTTGATTTTTAAACAAAGCTTTCATTCATTTATTATCTTGTCAACTGTCAGAAGAGTAATAATAAAATTTTGCCTTTTTGGCTAAATTTGATAACCAGATAAATCTTCTTTGCGTTTATGTATCTTGATACTATAATTACGTAAATTTTTATTTTTACACAAGCTTCATATTATGTTTTCAGAGAAGTTATTCAGTAATAAAACATTAACAGGGAATTTATAATTTTGGATGGCTATATTTTTGACTTCTTCTATACTCAATATTACAATAACCAAGGTTGACTTCTACATTATATTTAAGATGGTGACATTACAGAAAATCAAACCAATTTTTCCAATCGATTTATTTTTTTTTATAAAAAAAACCCATAGGCAGCTGTTAGAATTCTTATGAGTAGAATTAATATTCATTATAAAGTCAAATTGTTTTCTATTAAGATGAATTTACAAAAAAATTCTAGAATATTCTTAATTCCCCGGATTAGAACTTCTTTTTCAGATAGTGGTTTGAGGTTTTAAAAAACAAACAAACTTGTCGTTAAAATAGTTAACACACTTTTTATTTCGAATAAATCAATCACAGAGCTGGATTCTTAGCTTTTCAGGCATCCCCCCCAAAAAACTACTTTTTGAAGAAGAAAAACTAATTCACAGGCTGTAATTTAGCCTTAATATAAATATTTAAATAAAGATGCAATAAAATATTTAACTAGAAAACAATCTTTGTTTTAAAAAGTTTTAAATGTTTTAATTATAAAAAATGGTTTTCAATGCTCTCATGGTTTTAGTTAAAAGGAAGAAATCTGAATTCATTGTATTTTCATACAATTTTCGTTTTGAGATTGTGTTTTAGAAACTCAATTTTTATTCTAATAGAACAACACGCGTCACACTACAATCAGGTTTCAGAAGAAATATATAAAAGAACACAGTGTCTTCTTTAGAATAAAAAAAATTTAAAATTCTGAATTTTTAAATTTAGAAAAACCGTGTTTCGTATAACTAAAGAACATTTCTACATATAAGTCACTAAGATTATTTATCAGCAATAAACTATTATGTCTTTAATTCCCCACACACTCAGGATTATTCCGTTTATTATTATTATTATATATATATATATATATATATATATATATATATATATATATATATATATATATATATATAACTACAGGGAATTTGTATATTATATATATCAACAGGAATAATTCTTATATTCCTTGGTCACGTTTTTGAAATGTAATGACGAACACAAGCAAAATGCTTCGTATTAAGAATCAGAAATACCAACTCAAGAGAGTGATACTTTCAACATACACATTTGAATGCTTTACAAACAGTCGTCATATGTCACTCGTAAGTTTTAGCAGAGTAGCATGTAACTAAAATATGAGAATTGAGAAACGATTATATGCTAAAACTTCCATGGTGAGCTGAAGTTCTTGAACGTTGCAACGTTTAGATAAACATTCATAAGCACTTGACACTTATAGATTCCACCATTTTTTCCATAATATGGCATGCGATGTCATATAGAAAAGATGTATCACCTTATGATGTTCGAATCAGATTGAACCTAAGCTTTAAAACAATTTTTTTTCAAACTAGAACTTCCTATTCTTTTCCAGTTTTCCGAAATCGTTCTGCAATTCTTATTCCAGAACATAATGAACGTTGCAAATTTTAGAGAAATATTTATAAGCACTTGACGCTTATAGAATGCCCCTATTTTTTCCATAATATGGCATGCAATATCACATAGAAAAAAAATCATCACCTTATGATGTCCGAATCAGATTGAACATAAGCTTTAAAACAAATTTTTTTCCAAACTAGAAATTCTTATTCTTTCCCAGTTTTCCGGAATCGTTAAGTGCAATTCTTATTCCAGAGCATAAGACACATTATTACTGCAATTTCGTTTTGCACTGCCCATGATGGAGATAACAATTACAATTATATAAAGTAGAAGAGTAATATTAAATATAATCTCTTATTTCGACTAGGTTATGATTGCTCAACAAAATTAGGCTGAATGTTTTCCCATTAGCTTCATTATTTCAAAATGGCGCGTGCGTATCACCAAACATGTTTTCACTCTGCGTAATGCATAATCCATCCCATCTCCAGAGGTTAAACCTCTATGATCTCATCTATAAGCAACTCATCATGCGCGTTAGGACCTGCAGAGAGCTATCTTGTTGATTTCGTCCATCCTACTTGCCAACCCAAAGCGCTGCTAACGGTTGACCGATTTAACATTCATTAGGAAGTGGTCACGATTAACGGTCACGTGAGTTATTAACGAAGTAGTTCACCGTTATGTAGGAGGTGTGACAACATGTAACAGCCAATCAAAATGCAATCAAGATTTTTCATAACATTTATTTATATCGTTTGCATATTAAAAACTCATTGAAATTTATGGACAACTACAGTGCAACATTCATTAAAAAACTGTGCAACAAATTTTACTACACTGTAAAAACTTCCAAGCTAAATCTACAGGGTGATTTAAAGAACGTAATTTTTTTTTGCTGACACATCCGAAAAATATACGTTACAAACCCCGAAAGCGCTTGCAAAATATTCAGTAAAATTGTAACATTCATATTAGCCTTACCATTAAGTCTTACTTCATTAAACGAACCATTTGTAGTAAATATATAAGGTCCTATATTAAGGCAAAAGTCCCAAATAGCATGCTATAAATTTATTAATAGCAAATCTGTCAAATAAAAAAATCGAACCTTTTCGCATCCATCCTAATTCCCCACAAAAAATATTTCAAAATTAATCTGCATCGTCCACATCAACTTATTACTTGAAATTTGAAATAAAATCTAAACAAATTTCAATAAATCACAGAAATATCAAAGAACTTCCAACTGTGCCGTTTTCAATAGCTTTATTCACTTTTTGTAAAATAAAATTCTGTCTGAGAAAATATTAAAAGAATCACAGTCATAAAAAAATTCCCACTTAATACACTTAATGTTATGAGGAGAATATTTATTCCATAATTTAAAACTATGTAAAAATCGTCCAAACCTTTAAGAAGGGCAAAGATAAGGATATTGAGAGCCGCAGATAGTTGATTCGAAACGACATTCCATTAGAGCATTTTAATACTAAACTGTCCTTTTATCAATTTGAGTTCCATGAAGCGTAATGCAAGAGCGAACACCTGGGCAAGTAAAGTACTTTATGGAAACGAGAAGCTGGCTAATTTGCATTCACATTCCATGTTGAACTATTCAAGACCTCCAACGCGTTCGTAAACTTTGAAGAGCAAGTTTTTTTGAGTAGGTTTTTTACCTGTCGCTTAGCAGGGCAATGTCTATAAGGGCTTGGCATCTTGTTCAGCATGTATTTCAGGCCGGTTCCTGTGGACTTGTCAACAGATGCAAAAGAAAACTTAGATTTGCACTTCTTCAAAATCCTTGGTCACTGGGGTCGAAATTCTTGATCGATGAGATGGAGAAATTTGAGGAATTTCAACATAAAACGGCATCAAGTGTTTGGACAGAATGACGAAATCGGTCTGTAGCAAGAAATCGTGAAGTGCCGCTTAAAATAAATTCAAACAGTGCTTTTCCTATCTTGTTTCATTTACCGCAAAGCCGGTCCCGAATGCTCGCTTTCACAGCTGTAATCATTTTGACTCTTTCTTCGCAGCTGCCAATTATTGTACGTGTTAGAAACTTCTTTTTCTTAGACCACAAGTGTTCACGAGACACGGAAGATCTTTACAAGGGAACTTATAAGACATCCGTGATTTTACGTCAGTAAAATACGTGCACAGTTGAAGGACAGGGCGAGAGTTCAAAGAAACGAATACAGAGAGATGTAAATATTAATTTCATTCGCGTGTCAACAGAAATTATTACTATATATAGAGAGGCAAAAACAATTTCTACACAAGGAGTTAAATCTGATGATAAAAATGAATAGAGTACAAACATCAATACATATTTAAGATTAAAAGAAACTTTTGTTACTTAAGCATCCCAAAATAATGCAGCTCAATTACATAACTGTTCCACGAAATTAATCATCCGAACTCCAGCAGTTCGGATTTTTTTTTCTTCTCACTTCTTCATATTGAGTCTACTTTGATGCATTTCCGATGAAAAATAATCAGAAGGATAAAAATCTCTTGTTTGTTCTTTAATCAAATATTTATTTAGTTTCTGTATAACTTTGCAGAGGAAATATGAAGGAATTTTTTTAAAAAAAAGGTGGAATCGCACTATTATTTTTATGAATAAATTTTGACAACTCTTCAAAATGTCTCTATTCAACCATTTTTAATAAAAAGCAATAAAAAATTTCAAAATATTTATAATGCCCAGAAAAGACACAGAAAATAAAGATTAATGATTCCGCAAATAAAGCTAAGATGGATTGTAAATAAAGAAATTTTATCAAATGGGGTAAATAGTGTAGAATTAATTTAATCATGGATATATATATATATATTAGAAACGAATATAAAAAAACTCGTATATGAAGAAAAAATGCGACATAAAATCAAAATTTTTTTAGAATTTCATTAACACTAAAAATTATTATCCTTAGGTTTATGAAAGAATTTTCAATACGCCAATATATATAGATAAATATTCGTCGCGTTTTTTAACAATTAAAATCAATAGCTCCGTTTCCTGAAGACACTTTTTAAAATATACACACTGCCATTAAAATATTCTTGGATACGTTTCTTTGGTGGTTTAAATAAAAAAAATTGCAGCAAAAAATAGCCGTTTACACCAGAAATACAGAGCCGTTTAGATCAGAAAACTCGCGGATTTGAATATTAACGCCAACGCGATATTTTTAAAATTACAGAAAACTGCGGAACTTTATTTCACTTAAAATTGGATCATGATTTGTTTACTACATGAATTTTAGATTATCTAATAGTGCCATATTACTACAATTATGAATAAAAGAAACCAAAAGTTGGGAAATGTTAGCAAATTTATATGTAAAAAAACTGAATTTTAGAAATGCACAATCAGAGCAAGCGGATAACCAACAAACACATTACTATACAATATATATAAAAAAAAACTAATATTTGGTAAATAATAAAAAAAAGTTTAACTTTTGATATCAAACAGGAATAGCAGAAACAAGTAAGCAATGTTTCGAGCCATAACTTTACGCTTAAAACGTTAAAACATCAATCAAATATAACACGAAGCTCAGAAGTTCCGGTTTCGGTATCCCAGCATTGGGAAATTCAAACGAAATCGAATCTTATTTCATTATTCAAACTAATATACGTGATATTTTTTGCATTAATAGAACTAACGTTTTATTAATAATTTACAAATCATCAACGGAGAAGAAAATTAATTTAAAATGGATTCGTAGCGGAGATTTTGAAACATCAAATTTCGCTAACAATTTGATTCCAAATAAAAAAAATAATCATTTTGTCACATAGATCAATTTTAGGACAGCTTTTATTTTCTTAACATAATAACTATGACAGTTCTTTATTTAAAACGTGCATAAATCCAAATATGCACATAGAAAAACGACGAACGTGCATTTATTATAAAAAGCAATCAACTTCGATTATTATTCATACTGAATTCCCCTTTTAAATTTTTTACAATAAATTTTTATTATAATATTAATTCAAGAATTTTTATTATAATAGTTATTCAAGAAATTTAGTTTTTATTACGAAAAAAATTTTTTCACTTGTTTATAGTAATTTAGGAAATTACAATTTGCAAATTCTAGAAAGATTCAAATCTAAAATATTAAGCGAATTGCTTTCAAAAAATTCTACAGAAAAAGGCAGCATAAATTCACTGATAAACTTTTCAAATTCACAACCCACAGTTTTTTTTTTAAGACAAGCGAATTGAAAAAAATATCAAATTAGGATTCTTGCAAAATTCATTGATATTGCAGTTTGTTAAGATAACATGAAAGATTACCTACATTCACCATTCAAACATTAATCAGACGCAATTAAAAAGAAATAGCATCTCTAAACTCAAATAAAAACGATATCGATTTTATAATAAATAAATATGCAATTCTAAAAACAAAAATGAACAAAAGAGCTAATAAACGAACCTGAAATCAGAGATAGATTTGAGATATATTTCCACAACGATGATATTCTTTCAAGAGAAATTAAAACGCTTTTCAGATAAAAACAGCGCGTTTGAAAAACTGTCAACACAGCTGAGAACTCTAACTCCCTTTCGCGTCTGAAAGCCGGAGTTGCCGATGGTTGAATGCCGGACGATGGCGGGAAACCAAGAGATGTGTTTACTTGTGAACTGCGCCAAATCTGCTCGCCAAAAGAAATACTGTCGGGTTGCTCGTCTCAACTGCTATATTTCGCCTAACGAATAGGACAAATAAAAACAATTGATAACGGAAATTAATTTATTCCATTCTAAATGCAGGCAATTTTGCATCGATTTTCTAATGATTTATCAAACATATGATCTAACTACCAATTTTTATTCACTGATTGAATAAAATATTTCAGTTATTATGAGTTCTTCTATTGATATATCTAGATTAAATACAAATTTAAAAAATATTATTAATCATGAATTTATACCGAAATCCTTTGGTTTATTTTCCATTGAAAAATAAAATTAAACACCGTTATGCGTGAAATTAACGCTAATATTTTAATTTATTTATTTAAAATGCATGATTTCTTTTTTTAAATGTATTTACAAACCTGAATGAAAACTACTGGTTTATAAGATAATTTAGTACTTTTATTTATTTCTCTCAAACCCAATTTTGCTTTTTCTTAGCGTATGAATAGAAATAAAAAAATTTAATGCTTTCCTAGATATGTTTAGTATAACACTTCTTCTAAAAAGATAAAAACAGTAAACTTTAAAACACCTAAAACCATAAACTTTTAAAATTTCTAATTATTCTAGTGCGTTTTAGCATGCAAAGCACAAATTTTTATAAGAAGAATAACTAGGTTTAAAAGTTTTTATCCTTATTGTTATTGAAATAGGGATATTTACTTCAAGGTTTATAAAAGCTTAAGTTATTATTCTGTTTCGATAGTGTATCAAATAAGGCTACGAGCTGATTCTAAAATAGCTTTTAACTCAAACCTACATATATCGTTTGGATTGGTTTCAGTTTCGATATACGTCATTCTTTAAACCTCAGTCGTGGTGAAATTGATAAATATCAATTTGGGTGATTGAGCGCCAATCTTGGCAACCTGATTTGAAAACAGCCGACTGCCTCATGAGACTAGGAAGATCAGTAGGGCACAATTCATCTGGGAGGATGGTTGTGATATTAAATTTTCTTTCTCTAACTACGTATTAAAAAATCACTGGACCGTCACATATCTGGCCATTTTATTCAGACTTTAGAGAATAAATATTGGCATTAATATTTAAAAACTATACTAGTATAAAATATAATAACAGAGGATTTTACAAAAAATTAATTTAAAAAACATTTTTCAAAATTCTAGATTAGTAACTTTATTTTATATAGTACTAATCAAACCGATTGCGTCAAATTTTATTTAAAATTTGATGTAATGACATATTTTAAAAATGAATGTCATCAATGAATTTTTAAAATATCTAAAAATGTTTAAAAATCTTAGATAAAAGTTTTCAAATATAATGATGAGTATTTTGAAAAATGGTATTAAACCTTGATTTAATAATTTAAATTAATTAAAAGTGCACAGCATTAATAGGTATATTTCTTGGAAAAGCTTTTGATGTGAATATTCAATAACAGTTTTAGTATCTCTGAATAATTAGTATAAATCTTAAAAGATTAAGAAAATATCTACATAACTTTAAAAAAATGAATTAGTTTCATGCAAAATTAATTATTCCCCATCTTCATTTGAATTTACAATCTGACGTTTTTATATAAGAACTTGACCAAAATGTGATCTTACTCTTTTTGAAATGAATAGTCTAAAGTTTTACGGATCTAAATTCAGTTAAAAAACCACCTTGATCTAAAAATTAACTTCCTTTTTTTTTCAAAAACAAAATGCTAATTCCAAATCATGTTTATCTTCCTTGAAATGAGGAACTTGGTTCACACCAGATGCTCATTATCTGTTTTCGCATTTTTTTCATCCGAACAGTTTAAAATAGTTTCTGATTTAATCACCGCGAAAGTTCATCAGTGCGATGCTTCTGTTCTGATGGCAGACGGCATGACGGTGATTAAATTCCCTCCCCAAGGATGTTACGCTCTTGCTTTTTACATTCTTTGACATTGCGCCAGTCGAAAGAGAACGGTTTGAACATGCCGAGAATTTTTAGTATTGTTTTCGTTGCATTCAAATTCAATGATGCCATTTGCTCAAAATAATACCATACAGAGAATACCATACGAAGAAGCTGCTCACAATTTGAAAAATTATGCAGATTGTATCTTATCAATTACGAAGTAAACAGGAAGAATGAAGAGTATTAAATTCTTAATAATAAGATTTTTATGCTTTACCTATATATATATATATATATATATATATATATATATATATATATATATACAGGGTGTACCCGAATAAACATTTTTTTCTGTAAACTGGATATGACATCAATCATTTTTTCTCGCGTTTTTCTCGAAAACTATGGATCGTGCAGGTACAGTTCTTTGGACATTTTTTGTCTTCCAAACTACGAATATGGCTGTGCAGTTTATCAGGTCTTGCTGGAACACCCTGCGTGTGTGTGTGTGTGTGCGCGTGTGCGTGCGTGCGTACATGTGCTGCTACACCACTCCATGATGCTCGTTAAATCCGTATCACACACTGGATAATGTATCACACTTTTCACACACACTGAATAATGCATCACACTTTTCACACACACTGGATAATGCATCACATTTTTCACACACACTGGATAATGCATCACACTTTTCATACACACTGGATAATACATCACACTTTTCACACACACTGGATAATGCATCACACACTTTTTAAGCGATTGTGACGACAATTCTTGAGACTTGGACGCTGTCTCTCCTAGCATCCTCGTCGTTTGATTTTTTTCCAAATTTATATTATATAAACAATCATTTGCTAATGCCTAAAACATAGTTTTCGTATTAACATTAGCTGATAATCGTTTGACAATTATTTTTTTAAAGATAAAAGTATTTTTGCCAATATATGCATGCTGAAAAGTTCTGTCATTGTAAGCCAGGCCTTCATTTATTCAATTTTTATTTAAAATTTATAAACATATGTATGAAACAAAATTATCTAAAGGATACAGATGCAATGCTGCAGAAATAAGCTTCCCATTTATCTTTTGATCCTTCAACAAAAGAAGAGGACGTTGCGAGTCAAAAATGAAAGCCAGTACGATCTTGTGTCCTGTTCTCTTTTCTCTTGAGCTTCAAATATGGTCGTGTAAATGCATTGTCCTATCTCCGATGACGATAACTACCTCTTAAGAGCGGAATTTCACCGTGGTTCACTCATGACTGTTTTGTAACATATTATAGTAAAATTTTTTATTTCACTTTACGGTGAATGTGTCATTCAGTTAGCTAAATTGACCCGGAAGAGTGTACCATCATGGCTACCACGTATTTAGCGCAGCATAGTCAATTCTAGAATCATTAGATTCTCAACTCTATCCAATTCCATCATTAAACTCCATCAATAACCAATCCTTTCTAGAGGATCAACACATTTTCTTGTAAGAAATAATTGAAAAATGTATCCTATCTAATTTGCAATTTATATGGCCTTTTGTTTTGTTACATTCCGAGTTTAAACAAGTTAGAAAATTATACTGCTCTGGAATGGTATAACATTTAAAATATATTCATAAAAGTTCGTTCTTAGAAGATTGCTATGTCTTATTATGTCATTTTATCTTCTTATATAGAGAAGCATACGATTCTTAGAAGCATTAAATGATAATAATGAATCAAAACTAAATGAAAAATAAAAACCATTCTACTTCAAATCAGAGTGAAAATTATTACGAATCAAGTATTAGAGAACTTCACTTTCATGATGTTTAAAATGACATATGCTGGCTTCCAGGCGTGGGGGTAGCACGTCTTCCCCGTGATCTGGACGTCCCGGGTTCGAATCCCGATTCGGACATGGTCGTTCTTCTGAGTTTTATCTGTAAGGTGTGTGAATGTGCCCCCTGTAATAAGGGACTGAGCAAGCGAATATGATGAGTGAGTAGCAAAAGGTCGTACGCTTGGCCCAAGTTGGCGCTACTACAAAACAAGAGACGCTGTTAGGCTTAAACCGCTAACTACCTCAGTAAGCTTGTCTGTGGTGCCATAAGAAACAACAACAACAACATGACTTAAATAAACAAAGTTGGAGGTCAACGAGCAAAGAAAATGAATAAATAATTTATCTCGTAATAAATTATTTATTACTGAATGTGAAATGTGATTCAGATAGAAATGATTTAAATAAAATTTAATATTCAATTCAAATCAAACAATAAAGCCAACATTTCATAATTACCCGAAATGAGCGTTTATGTTTTCATTTGCTTTCTGTTGTAAGATTAAAAGTAAACCACTCAGTATCAAGGTTAGTTTAATAAAATCTAGTTAATAGTAAGGTAGATGAATGTATTTTTCTTAGAATGCCTTATATTGTATGTTCACATCATATTTCAAATTGGTTCTTAAACATTTCTACGAAGCTACATATTTAAATAAAACAGTTTTCGGAAGGAGTTGCCAATGTGCATCGAAATGAAATAAGTTTGACATTGTTTTGTGCTTATAAATAAAAATACCATCATCTATTTCAGTTGATTGAATCATCTAATGATAAAGACCTTTCCGTGGAATCGCATGATTAGACACAGCTCAAGAACAAATCAGTTGGAGTTACAGTTGAGTTTTTGTCTTAAAGATTCACTAGCAAAACGAAAACAAACAGAGCAAATGCAAAGCACACTCCCTTGAAAAGTGCGTAGGCACTTAATTATATGAAGGCAGTTGAATTTTATAATAATTGCTTTCTTTAGCCTTGCAGTACAATAGCATAACAGAAATTGTACTCCCATTTCCAAATCCCTCATTACAAAAACGAATTTCGGATTTTTTTAATCTCATTAACTGCAGAATTTGAATATAAAATTTCTAATATAAAAGAACATTGAGTAGGAACTTAATTACAGCAATGAATTCCTTTACTTCAGAGATTGTAATCTTTCATTGTTGTAATCGTCTCCGCAGCCTCGAAATATTACTTAATAATATCAAACCATTTTAGGAATAAAAACAATTCATTAGTGAAAAATTGCTATGATAATTCTACCAACTTTCTCTTCGACGATGTCTTCTGCATAATAAGTTGCAGAAAGATATGGTGATCTCATCTTGTCAGGGATATGTTTTATGGTGATGTAATCTCCAATATCAATTGATCTTTCCGCTAAAATCTTCAGTTCTTTCATCTCTTAATACTATAGTAGATCTATCGGTTAAACAGCAATGACAAACAAGTTGCATTTCCAAACCTAATTATAATTCAAGTCTTGTCTCATCCTTGCCAGTTTTATCAAATGGATAAGAAAAGTGACAAATCTATTTCGAAAGTTAATCTATAATTGATTCTTTATGACATGGTGACGTCATTCGTGTGAAGTATATTTTTTGTAACAAATGTTTTAAGGTTTCATAAAACATACCTGTAAACTCTGATTGTTATGTTATTCCAAGTTCTTTATTGGAAAGATGATACTAGCATCTATACTTTTGTCATGTTAATTGAATAATTTTAATTAAACATTAAAACATCCAATGAAATTTTAGCTGAAGAAAAATCTACCAGAGAAAGATTTTAAATTTACTTGTATGTATAGTCCCTCTTATCTCATCGTCTTTTCAATTCCGAATGCTTCTTGATGTTTTTAAAATCACAAAGGCACAAAAACAGTCAGTCTTTGATAAAAAAAAAACCCCAATATTTTTGTTTGTTGTGTCCTTAATATCTTCTGCATAATAAACTGAAAGCAGAGATGATGGCTTTACTATGTCAAGACCAAATCAATTCATCCTCAGACTAAAATTCAGATGAAGTTTTTCACTTCTTAACAATAAGACAAATTTGTTTTGAAAGCAATATCCAACCATCAAAAGCACAATCACTCTTCATTGAAAGTTAGCTCCGGCCTTGCTGTTAGATAAAATCAGTTTCTGAAGCAAACGTTAAATTGATTCTTTTAAACAGGTTGATTTCATCTATTAATCATTCACTGTAAGATTAATATTGGGTTTTTGCCTGATATTATTTATTTATTATAATTTCTTTTTTATGTTCATTATTAATAAGACAACACTGAAAATTTTGAAACCTCTTAATATCTCAAAAATTCTTAATCATAAATTAAATTTCAGTTTTGGTAGATCTAATAATCCTGCTGACCAATCATACTTGCAGCAAATTTTATAATATTTTCGAAATTAATGAATTTCTGAGTATCTGATGTTGACCTTTTGATTAGAAGTCCATTAATAATGAAAATTTCGAAAGTTGAATAAAAAGTTTCCCAACTTCTATGAGATAAGACAAACTAAGAACATCTTTGTTTGCGGAAAAAAGATAGAATAATGTTAAAGCCTTCAACGTTCACGTCTGTAAGAAATTGCAGCTATTATTATTATTTTTCATTGCAAACTACACAAATTTCGTAACATCATCTATGCAGACTATCTGCATAGATATGACTCAGTCATCCATTTTAATTGAAGATTTGTATAAAGTTTTCAAAATCTTTTTGAATGATGAAAATTTAAGCTTGTCAGCCTACCATGGAATAGTCATCAGTTGTAAATCCAACTGCCATTCGATTTCAAATAATGATCTATACATAACTTTAAAGACAATCTCGAGTTGCCTTAAAAGATAATCTTTGCTTGAATCAGTCTTGGCCTCAATATGCTACTTAATAACTCAAAATGGCTTTACAAACACAAATAAAACATCTATGAAAAACAGTTATGATAATTTCTGCCAGTTTACTTTCACCTGTAATGTCTCCTGCATAATGAGCTGAGCGCGGTTGTGGTGATTTCATTTCACCAGAGTATGGTTTGTGGTGATGTAATCACCAACATGAATTGATAATGCCTTGAAAGTTTTCGGGATCTTATTTATTTCTTCATAATACTAGAGATCTGTCAATTAAGTAATGGTTGGATATAGAAGGAATTTCTAGTCATCATTTGAATTCAGGTCTTGTCTGGTTCTTCTCTGCTTCGATGAAATCCCCGAGAGCATTGAGAAATCAATTTGAAAAGTTAATCTTTAATTGATTCTTTTAGATAGGTTGACATCATGTCCATTAGGGATGTTATTTTCAGACACGCCTTGGGATTATTTATAATATATCTTTGAGGAGATTAGAAGTTAGTTATCTGTTTATACGGCTTGTTTTCAGGAGAGCATTTGCAGTTGTTAGTGTATGATTACATAAAATCAGAAGGCTCGAGAATTTCTGAAGATGAAATGGTGACATTCTTCTTCTTTCATGCTGACAAATGAGACACTAATCTTGTGATAAATGTAGTCATTAAACGCACCTCTTGGATCAATGCATGTTTCGCTTACTTAAATGAATTGTATTCCTTCAGACCACGGCTACTTTAAAAGTAATAAATGTTCAGGGCTGTCTAACAGATCAATCCTTTTTTGCTAACAAGAAGCTAGTGATGATTTAGTGTCTACCAGCTGTTTGTCCATACTTGCTAATTGGGAGTTAGTAAGTATGGAGGAATTCATCATATGCTTCTTTCAAATAAGAGTACATCCGAGTCATTCAGATTTACTTTATTACTTTCATGTCTCTACTTTCTTTAAAAGTAAAAAAAATGAGAAAAAGAAAATGAAGATATACTATGATCAACTGCATTTGCGTATTTTTCGTAAAGGGAAACTCTTTATGGCATTGTTTGGATAAATATACTCGACTATTTAGATTTATTTCATCTTTAGTTATATTTTAATTTATTTTCTTTAATTTTTACCACATAGCATTGTCCTCTTTTACTTTTCTTTATCTCACCGGTGATGGTTTCAAATGCAAGTTTGAATAAATCTAATTTGGGTTAATATATCTTTTGTGTACTAACCCCGTTCCATTAAAATTCCATGTAACGTATAGTCTATATGCCACAAATTTTAAAGAATGATATCATTAGTGCAAACGATTGAAGGAACTATGAATTATATTTAACACGATAATATTAAAATATGAATGAAGATCATATCCCTTAATTTTTAGGAATATAACAATTAAAACGGCTGTTCAAATTTGTTGAATTAATTTGTATTCTAATGCATTAAACTAAGGGTAAAACTCATTCCTGTCATTATTAATGAAGGAGGAAAAATCATTAATCGGATTTCGTACAATGATGATAAAGTTTATGACGTTTATGAAAAGGCAGATAAAAAAAGAGGACTGAAAAAAATGAGAGGATTCGATTTCCCAGGCCCCTCCCAGGAGAGAAAAAAAAATTAACCGCTCACTCTTACTCATATGACAAATTAGACGGTAAAGCTTTCGCTATGATGTATCAAATAAAGAGAATTGAATTTCAGCCCCCAGAGAATTGGAATCATAAAGAAAACCCACATGATAGGGGGAAAAAAACACCTGCTCTGTCCCTATTACAGCTTGAAATAACAATTGTTAGAGATTAATGGTTGAATCGGAAATGAGTTTTTGAAAACATTATGAGATTAAA
Source organism: Argiope argentata (assembly GCA_026289955.1). Classification (NCBI taxonomy): domain Eukaryota; kingdom Metazoa; phylum Arthropoda; class Arachnida; order Araneae; family Araneidae; genus Argiope; species Argiope argentata. Next base: position 310,549 of record JAOUZG010008446.1, read on the forward strand.
ACAATTGCGTATTATTCAACTAAAAATTGATTGGTTAAAAAAAGTTTGAAAAAACTTCATTAAAGGGCTCTTTTTCCTTTATAACTTTTTTTTATTTCTGGTAATGGGAAGTTAAAAAAAGATTTTTTAGTCTATTTTTCAATATAATCAAATGAATTCAGTTTTTAATTAATTAGTCAATTGGTGATTTGTTTTATTTTTGAAAAATTTTCCGTAGTCACTCTCGGAGGATTTATTAATATCCCTTGCCATTTTTTACTGAAAGTTAAAATTTAAATGGATATTCTGCGTTTCATTTTTAATTGAAAAGTAATAGCACTTTAAATTTTTTCAGTTATAGAATATGCTTATCATTGTAAACTTGTAGCTGTAGAATAAAAAAAATGAGAGTTATTTTTATAAAATAAGAAAAGGGGATCAATAATGGATATTTTATTTGTAGTTGTTACTTTCAAAATGGAGAATATGTCAGACTGAAAAATTTCCTTCTTTCTTCCTTTGTTTAAATGAAATTTATTTGGTAAAATTTATGTATTTAAATATATAGAATACAGACTCTCCATATTTAGAGCATTTTATATCTAATGTTCATGATTCTTGTGAGTCATAAATCAGACAGAAAACTAGTGATGACTAATCTATGACTTACAAAATTAACTTGCAAAGAAAATTTCGTGTTTTGTTTTTTATCTATCATCCTTTCTTTCCGAAACATCGTTCTCTTATAGGCGTTCTTATTGAACTGAAGCCTTTAAAAATTCTTCTCTGCATCCGATACCGCTTCATAAAAGAGAAGAAAAGAAAGAATCCCGATAAGTCGAAGGCAATTTTCTTTAGGGATTTTACCTTCTTGGAAACTACGCAGTGGCAAGTTCTTTTGTAGTAAATAAATTAACGCAGTTTTAAGGTTTCTTTTTAAACTTGAAGTGAACCTATCTGATTGTTATTTATTCCAAATCGTACACTAGATATGAATCGTGAATTCGAATTTAGTTTTCTGTGTTTTTTTTACAAAGCAGATGATTAAGAGACAGGGGGAAAGACTTATGAAAATTAAGTTCATTACTTCCAAGAATTATTTTGTGATAATCATTCTTGACAATATTATTAATTGATTTTAAATGGCGTTTTAATTTATAAGTAATAAGAAAATAATACAGTATTAATTTAAAACTTCATCTGATATCATTATTTAAATTAAGAATATTTCACAAATAATTTAAAATTGTTTATTTTTAGCTTTCCCTTCAGAAGAATTTCTATTATTTCTTCGAAAACAACGTTTGGGTCAAAAAAAGTGTTCAGTTGACAATATAACTAAATTAAGTCAACTCTTTTATCCCTTTGAATTTCTCAATTACGAGTTTGCAAGTTTCAATTTTGAATATGAAAGCTTGGAAACAAAACAAAAATGAAATCTCGGTAACATAAATGACTCAACAAAACAGTAAATACTTGATACTTGGAAATCTTGATAACTTAGAATGGATATCATAATTAACAAATATCTTTCATAGACAAAAAATATTTCATAATTTTATGTCTAAAAATTAATCGAAAATTAAGAATCTATAGTAGTGTTTTTCTATATATATATCTATCATACGTTGTCTCGAAAGCTCTATAAGACATTCACCCTGCCCTTTTGCCAGTGCAGCCACTCTAAAGCCACTATCCTTTTCTCTGCACTTCTCTTATCATACTATTTTCCTTTGAAATTCCCAACTCAAATAAAGAACATCGTTCGAAATGTTCAGATCAACATTTTTATGTCATATTATTTGCTTTATAGCATATCAACATGAGAAAAGGAAATAAAAACCATGTTTTATTACAATTGAATTTAATTAAAATCACATAAAAATGGAATTTATTCAAATTAATTTTATCATATGTTTATTAAATTTTATTTTAAAAAATAATAAAATCTCACGATGATCCTGTTACCTTTGACTCACTGATTTTAATTACATTGATAATACAAAATAAATATCGCTGTTTATAGCAATGTTTACAGTATTCCAAGTTAAATAGATTATTTTTGCTTTAAAAAATAACTCGCCATTAAACGCGTTCTCACAAATCAGTGTGAGAATTTTTGCATTCGTTGCTTTTCTTAGAGATAAGATAAGGAAAAAAAGAACATGAATAAAATTAAGTTATTTGCTGATTTATCTTTTCAAGAGATGAGTTCATTTTCCAACATTTAACTGTTTTGATTTTGTAAATTTTCTGACTGAGTCTTAGACATCAAACATTATAACACAACAATCTTATTAACAGAATTTCTTTCGTTTTATTCATGTTAATTATTATAAAAATTTATGTATCCACATTCTTTAATGAAATATATTTAACCTAAATCTAAGCAATTTTGTGATAAAAACCATAATATTTTCTTGAAACATATTTTAGTATTTAAGTATTTTGCTATATATTCCAGTGTAGTGTTCTATATTTGCATATTATTATTATTATGAAGCCATATCGGTGCTTTTTCAAAACGGTTCTTCTAATTTTGAGCCATTGTCAGTAAACAAGGTCGATATATGATTATGAATCCCGGAAATCAGAGATTTCAAAATGCTATAAATTAAATACCTTTTAAGTTTTAGAATTTGTTTCAAAATATTATAAGCCGAAAATATACGTCTTATTTGTATAAATATTATTTTGTAACTTTTAATTCGATCACGTAGTAGAATACTTGTTTTCCCGATTATTTTAGTTAGGGATGATTGTTAAGAATAAATTCGTAACTGCCGTGTCTCAAAGAAAACGCATTGAACATCACAATTTTTATTTATTTATTTTCATTATACTTTTGAAATCACTATAAATATGTACTCTTTCAAAACCCCAAATATACCGATTCCAACAACTGCGAATAGAAAATAAGATTCTTTTACAGTTCAACGAAACTATTATTTCGTATGACAGTTTAGTTTGGGTTTGAAATAAGAAAAGAAATTCAAAAACGATATCGTTTTTTAAACAATCCTTAATTTCTAAGCGGGAAAAAATTCAATTGTTATTTTCTCCGTTAGAGAATTTTTTAAAATTAATAACATTTTGTTAGTTGAGATGCGATTAGTATAGAAGTATTTAATTTTGACATGAAATGTATTTCATCTCATACATTTGCCAAGTACAGAGATTCATTAAAAGGTATACTCTAAAGTTTTTTTTGTCTTACAGACTTTTACTTTATATAAAAATATCGTGTGTTTAAGTTTTACATTAAAATAAATTTTATAAAGCATTATTTTGTATTATTTATATTACTGTTATTAGTATAATAACATCTTTATTATTGTTGTTAGTATAGAAGTGTTTATATAACTATTATTGTGTAGTTAATAAAATATTGAAAGATAGAATGCATAGTAATTAAAGCTCAGATAATTGGAAATTTTGTAGTTTATCCATCTAAAATAAATTCTAATAATCTTGAATCAGTTATTTTCCAATCAGTTTTAAATAAAAGGAACTGCATTCTATCTTTCATTAGTCTTTTCAAATTAGTAAGATGATATAGCAAAAGACATAGCTCATATAACTGATATTCATTTTCCTGATAATCTAAAGAAAAAAAACATCTAAGGATATATATAATATATTCATTTTTTGAGGGAAAACATTTATAAGCTCTATCGGAAACACAATTATCTAGTTCATTCCTCATCCTGAATTGTCCGCTTTACAATGGAAAGAGGGGTGCAGTAGCTTCTGACGGTATGGACCCCTGAGAACCCTAGGGCAGAAGTCTGACTTCTAACAGATATGAGAATAACATACACACACACACGCTTGCACATCCCCCTTTTTTTCAGGGGGTGGCACATTCACACACCTCACAGAAGAACAACCATGCCCTAGCCAGGAATCGAGCCCGGGACGCCCAGATCACGAGAAAGACGCGCTACCTAAGTGCCAGGACGCCGGCAACTAGTCCCTAAGAATACCTGATTTCATTATTTCAAAGCATCCTTTTTTGTTTTTATCAAATCATAAAATTGTATGTAATTAATTTTTTCTATTTACGTATAAAAAATTTTCAAAATCTTCAAATGTGAGTAAAATTTAACTTTTAAAGAAAAAATCGAAGATTTAGCTTAATTTTAGGGAAAGATAATATGAAATTAAGAGTATGAACTGATGAATGATGAATTATATTAATATAAATTACCAATAATTTAGTCTAAATAAACAGTTGTCATTCAAAAATAATTATCGGTAGTTCAACTTAAATTTGGTTTTCAGGAAGCCTATCTGAATCAAAATAAAGAACTTTTAACCAAAGAAATATTCAATTTCATTGGACAAAAAGAATATATAGTAATTAAAATTAAATATTGAAAGAATTAAAACACATATCTTGTTAAGAATTTCTACAACAAATAATATTTTTGAGGTTATAATGGAATCAATCAAGTGAAATCACAGATACATGGCAAAAGAAACTGCACGTATAATCAAACACCCCAGCGTATGATTTCTTATTTTATATTATAATGTTACCTTTTTGTTTCCTTTGAAGGTACCCAAAGCGAATAAAAATTTAATAAAGGCATTTACTATATATTATGCGAACGCGCTTTGATTTCTAATAAACTTATTTTATTCAATATTTAATAATAAAAGAGTAATATCTCACCCAATTTGACTTTTGTGCCAATTAAACCTAATATACTATCTTACTCCATCAATTTCGGTCAAACTTACCACTTTAAAAAATAAAGATAATTTTTAATTCTAATGATTATAAATGCAATAATAAGTAATATCTCACCAGATTTGATTTTTAATTCTAATGATTATAAATGCAGTAATAAAAAGTAATATCTCGCCAGATTTCACTTTTGTTTCAATAAAATCTAATATCCGATCTTACCACATTAATTCCGGTCAAACTTACCTCTTTGAAAATTAACAATAATTTTTAATAGTGAAAACATTATTTGCCTAAGGAGAACAAGACTATTTGTATGATTATAAATGCAATATCAAAATATTACATGTACTACTTTTTTAGTTGACAGTTAAAATTGTTTTACTTAATAATATATAGTCAAACAATTCTTGTCAAGGTTATTTGGGGTCAAATTTTAATTTCAAATTCGTATGAAAAGCGATGGTTTTTTTTATATCCAATGATAATATTGACTTCCCAAGGTCAACAAGAATATTTATACAAAAATTAAAAAACAATAATATTAGTTCTTTGTTAAGTATTTGCACAACTCGTAGTTATTGCTTAATACCTACCTGTAGCATACGAGCAAAACAACCTTCCTATAAATGCTACCTTTTATTTTCTAGATGTCGAAAGTCATCAAAATTTGTATTACATTCTCACCTCTAATAAATTACACCTTGATAACGAAGTCTTTATATTTGTTCTCACATAGTTCTTTGTTCTTGCTAGAAAAAGCTGTTTCTTTAAAAGGTAACGAATCTATGCGTCCCACTGACCTATTTGGCTGGTCAGCTTCAACACCAAAGTTCAAGTAAAGTTAACCGATTCCGACATTTAAGTCGGCTTTAATCTTGATTCTATAGCTGAAGTAGCTCTCTTAATGATTCCACTATGATTAATACAGGGTCACTCGCACTATCAGATGTATTTATCTGTAGCTTTCAACTAACAGCCTTACTTTCGATGACCAAGAATTCCGGAAAGAAGAAGATGAGGATATTTAAAACGTTTTACGTCGGAGCATTTTAATAAGGAAGGAATCTAAATAATTGTAAACATCTAGATCAAACTGCCACTAAGGTAGAAAATTGTTTTTTTAGATTAGTTTTTATTTAAAATATATAATGTTGCATTCGGTATCAGTTATTTGATCATGTTTCCTTGACTGAAATGCTAAGAATTTGATTTATTTGCTTAATTTTTATATGATTTACATTTCGATTAAAATTTGCTTTAGAGTTTTTATAAACACATCGTAAAGTGAATAATATCCTTTTTATAAATCTAATTAATTACTCAGAAATTTAATAAAAGAAATTACAGAACACTTTTATTAGACTGCGTAACAGTCGGGGAGGACCTGAGGAATATAAATTCTCCGTGAATTAGACTTTAGTGGTGGACTCGGAAAAGATATAATTTTAGTGTTCTATTTTACTTTTTAAAACACAATTAAATCTTAGATTTTTTCTTGTTACATCGTTACCTATATTATTTTTTATACAAATGTAAGTATAAAAACTAATATAAGTAAGTATCACCAGAAGTAGTAATATAGCAGCATCAGCAGTATATCGAGACCTTACCTTAAAGAGATTTCCCTAGAATTAAGATATTTCACTTCTTTTTGTAATTAAATCTGAGATTGATTTGCGATACATTACATTAAAGAATTTCTAGTCATTAGTAATAGAAAGACATTTATGCCTTACCTCAAAATTCTGTTGCTAAAATTATTATTATTTTGAAGAAAAAAAACTTTTTCAATTTTTTTTCTCTTTTTAATTATTACCTTAATATAATGAATATCTTCCAAAAAAATCTTTAAAAAAATGCATTAAATCAGCAAAAGCAAGAAAAAACCTGTTTTTGTATGAACGTTCTTTGTGTTTAAAAACCATTACGAGCTAATCTATCAAATACATTGAAATTCTATTTAATATAAATATCATTGTTCAATATTTCTTCCATCCAAATGACTTTTTTCTACCTATGGTATTTATTCTATTTTATACATCAAATTGAATTAAATGTGCGCTGTTTTTTAATAAATCACATTCCAGTTATAATTGAAGTTTTTAATTATTTTAAGACCTTTCCATCGTTAATGCTTTAAGACATTCGAACAACATTTCCATTTTTATTGAAAATATCTTCAAATTCACACCAAATGGCCCATTAGGACTTTTTAGATAAAAATGAGGAACGAAAGTCCACTTTATGTATTTAAACTGACTTCACAAGTGCTGGGGGAAAATGCCCTAAAAACCAGTTGTTCCTAGATGAAACATATGGTAATATCTTTCTAACGTATTCTTATTCTTTTGATTAGCAATTTCCTCCCAAATTTAGCACCATTCAGCTATTCCACAAACAGCTACGACCCCATTAGATTCACTTATATTGCCCACAAATTCATTTGAAGTGCTCCGATGGAACCAAGATAAGGTTCAGCGTTAAAAGCATGGGCCGCCCGGTGGACGCATTACGTGCTTACGTTATGTTCCTCATGAGTAAAAGCCGCATTTTCTCTCCTCAGTAATCATGAACGGGAGATACAAATCGCGGAAACAGCAAGCGTGACGCATAGGGACATTGGACAAAGGACAACTCACGTCGCAGTGACTCAGAATATCTAATGAATTTAGCTTACCGGAGCGTTATGAGTTGAGGACATAAAATAGAAACGAATGGATCCCCCTTTCTGCATCTGATACAGCAATAAGTAACCCAATACGGTAATAAATGCACATCAAAAGATACGCACCGCTGTTGGTTCGAATGCTTGCCCAATACAATAGATAAATGATAATGACCTAACTACCTTGAACTTATTCAAGGTAGTCAAGTTGTCATTTCAAAAGCACACTGACCCTCAATCTTGTAGGTTCAAAGGACTTTTGAAATACTAAAAATGAAATTACTTCCTTTATTAACTGCGGTTGTGGCACTCAAAGGAAATTAGGAAATTTTAAGAAATTGAAAGCGATTCAAACAGCTGTTTTTTACTTGAAGATGGTAGTCTTTAGATAAAATAAAATTTATAAGGAGATATGGTCTTGAAACGATATGGATAGCTTTAATTAATTCAATTTAATTTAAAAGAATTTTTAATTTCTAATTAATCCAACGCTAATTTTGGGTAATCAAATTTAATGTAATAATTTGACTGAACATTCCAAATTAAATTATTTAAAGATAAGAGCAATCGAAACGGAAATTACAGCTGAAATAAATTCATAAAATGGTATAAGAATAGTAAATGGTTTTCTTACTAGTAAAAAGTGAATTTTATAATAAAAAATCACAAAATTCAAATAAAAAGGAAAAATTGACACTCTCTCCGTATTTCTTTATTATTTATCTACTTATTTATTCAACTTGTGGGATAAAGATCAATCAGGAATACTTTTTTTATTTTGTTTAGTTCAACTTGTAGGATAAAGATAAATCGTGAATAGTTTTTATTGTATTTGAGTATTGCGAAAATTCGACTTGTGAAAAGAAATTATTCATGATATTTTTTGCCTCTATTTAAATTTTCAAAGGTGTAACGAATTTTCACTTAAAACCCTTTGCGTTGAATTGTTGATGAATTTTACAAAATAGCTATTAGTAAGACATGTTAACAAAAAGAATGCTTTAAATTAAACATTTTCAATATTTTTTCAACGTGAGGAAAATAATTACTACTATCCAAAACTTATAGTTTCTTTTGAATTCCTTTCTTATAAAACTGAAACATCAATGAAACATCCAAATTGAAATCAGAGAGAAATTTTTAAAAAAACATTGTTGATTTACTCAAAACAATCAATTCCTCCAATTCTTTCAAAAAGATATCCACTTGAGTGCTTCTCAAAATGATTGGATTTACTTCTTAATTTTCTACTTGAAGAATTTTCGACAAAAACAAAATCGAATTAGCTTTGTTTAAATAATAGAATTTGCGGTATAAACTAATGCAATTTTCAAAGCGAATTGCATCGATGGAAACTAAACTTAACTAAATAGATCGATTTTTGTAGTGTTAAACCGTTATTTTGGGCGATAACGAAAGTGAAATTTTTCATTTTTTTAAATGCGTAGTTATATGATTGCGGTTAACAATGCAAAATCCTATTTTGATTAAATAAATTGAACTCTTCTGCCTAACCTGGCATGGGATTTAATTTCGCTATTTTATCGTTTCGGCTTTTATTTCTGTGAACACATCATCATCGCAATGATGCTGTCCCTGTATAAACATTAACAAGGTCTGTCCCTGGAGAAGTGACAAGACATCCTCATTAAAAAGATGAATGTTTGTAAAACAAACTATCAAGTACTTTGAGATGCTGAAATTAAAATTTAGTGTTAATGTTTGTTTTTTTCTTCTTTAACAATTTTATATGCTCATACCTGATGAAAGACCTTTTTTATGAATGGATTTTTCTCACGCATTTCTTTGTATTTCCTTGAAGACAGGAAAATGATGGAAATAGCACTGATATAAATATTATTAATGTGCACTTCGCTGCAGAATTTTACATTCAGCTTAAGTTCATAAATTACTTTTTATCTATTTTCGACAACATAAAAAAAGAAAGAAGATAAGGCTTTTCTTTTTGGATTTACCACAAAAATAAAGTGACATGAAATAGCAATTTTTCAAAATAAATAGCATTTTGAACTTGAAGAGGAAACATGCGAGTTTTTTTTATACATGGGTTTAAAAATATTTAAATAACTATTGTCGACGATTATCTTGTGATGTTTGAATGAATGCTTTTATCAATCAAAGCTTTTTTCAATATTTTTTTTGACTGACTTACGAACTTCTATAATTAAATTCTTTCAAGGGGAAAAGTGACAAAATTATTTCAAGAAAATACACATTCCCTCTGGTCTTTAAGAAAATTTTAAATAAAGTTTTAAAAAAACTATGCATAAAAATAATGATTGATTCATCAGATACAATGGTTAAAGAAAATAAATTATTTTATTAATCAAATACAATAGCTGATCGGACAACTAATTTGTTGCAGAAATAGACCGTTAAACGAAAATAGTTCTATTGGTTTAAAGCAGCTTTTTAAAAGAATTTAAGAACTATTATCATTTTTTTTCATAATGTTTTAAAGTCACGAAAAATAAATTAGCATTTAAAAAAGAATTTAGATATTTACTATAATACTGCTTCCATTTGGAAACTTCGTAAATGAAGGCTTTCATTTTGAGTTGATTATTTTCAATTCGGCAAAAAAAAGCCAATTATATATATTTGATGCACGTTAGTTAATTTATTTTTTATATCTTTAGATTTATATATTTAAATTACTTTTTAGTAAAAAAACAATCTTAATTTATTTTTACAAATATTTTGAGCTCCTAAAGATGTTTCTTAAAACTAAAAATATAAATCAACAGACAAATTAAAGTATTCAAAACACAATCTGTTTTAAACTTTTAGACTAACATGATAAAAATGAAAATACACAAAAAGTTATTTTTATCAAAACGAAACAAATATTCAATTTGTCCTGAAGATTAAACAAAAAACGAATCTTTTGCGCAAACGATTAATCTGCGTACAACGACGACAAAACAAAAAGAACAATAGAGTTATAAAAAGAAAAAAAAGGAAGAAAAATGTATCCAAATGAAAAATCAAATGTTTTCAAATAGTTCTCTTTTCTTTTCCATTGGCAGAAAGAAAAAGTGACTTGTTTTATCTTTAAATACCTTTCAAACGAAATGTTATAAATTGTTCTGGGCCGTGCTTGTTCATCATTGAGTTTAGTTTTTGCCTCAGTGTTATAAATTGTCTTTCAACCGCTGGGAGACGGAGGGAAAGATAGCATCGGGAGAGTCTAAAATGACTAAAGGGAAAATAAGTCTCCTGGTACAGACGAAGTTGAAAAATCTCAGTCTTGTCTAAGGGAAATCTGTTGAGTGTAATTCTATAAAAGATATCGCTTGCATATTATATTACTGTAATTATGTTTCGTAAATAAAGCAGTTTTAAACTAAAAGGCGAAATATTTGCTGACTTATGTAAGAAAAATCTGAAAGATCAGTCATTTAACCAAAATCCAAAACTGAAAGCAAATCAAAAATTTCTATATTCCGTTCGAAAATTTTATTTGTAAATAATACAAAAAAGCTTGATTTTCATTTCCTATCGAAAAATAAAATAAAATTTTTCCTGGTTTAAGCGTTACTTAACATATTCTTGACATAGATGCGAGTTGGGGGCATCTTATTCATTTCTTTTTAATAGGAGATGAAATTCGCTTCTTTTGATAATTCATATAATACAGTATTTTGATACTGTAATTTGTATTTTATTATATGACTTGAATAAATTTGTAGGAATTAAAGCATTAGATTTTTGTAGTATTATGTAATGAAAGAATTAAATTAGATATGTTGTTCCTATTTTTTAAGATCTATTAAGTACACAATGTGTACTATAAAATTTTATAAAAAATTTATAAATTTTAATAAATATTAATTTTTTAGACCTAACTGTGATTACAGCTTCCTAGAAATCCATTAACAATATGGAATTTTCGGAAGCAAGTTTTTGTTTTTTATTTTGTTATAGCTTGTCTCAAATATTTTGCCTTGAAATACTTTTTATTTAACATCGAAATCTTGTCTTGAATTTTACCCCCCCCCTCTGCCCGTCCAAGCATCGATTTATCGAATTTTGATAGTTATAAACAAAAAAAATCATTCATAACAATTATAATTCAATAGAAAAATGACTTCGAATACGTAGATAAGCCAAGTATTCCATGGATTTCCATTTGAATCAATATAAGAAAATATTCCCAAAATAGAAGGTGTCATCTTATTAAATAGTAAGGAAAATAAACCGGTTAAGAGTTTAAAAAATTAGAATTCATTCTCTATAGCTTTTCGTTGAGAATTATTTGATTCGATTAAATATTTATTATTTAAACTTATTATTTAATTTATTATGGATTATAAAAAATGTCTTTAATAAGGATTAATAAAATTCAATCTATTTTTTCAAATAAAAAGTCAATTAAAGAGTATATAGAAACTTACGTTTACTGAAAGTTCAATTTAACGAATATAAAACAATTTTTTTTTAAATATTTCTATATCTTAAGAGATTTTTAGCATTCTTTTCGGGAATATTTTAATGAAATTTTTTCTTATAGTCAATATAAATCGGCATCTTATTATTTTACATATAAAACATTCTGTATCGGAATGACTTATCTATAAAAACTTGATAGTAATAATAACAATAATACTTTTTCATCATTCAGGATACATGATCGGAATATATTGAGTATTTGCTTAAATCCCGCTACACAACTGTTCAAAACATAAATAAAACTGATGAAATAAACACATCCTTATCAACTCAATCGTACACGTGTCCCTGTAGTCGATTTGTCATCACGAATTCATTGGTCAAGGATGCTTTTTTTCCCTTTAACTTGTTACATATTTAACCGGAAATACACCCATAGATTTTCCACGTGATGTAATCAGTATGGCTTGCAGGATCTTTTTACAGCTTTGACAGGATCTTTAAGTGATTTTGCCCATTATGTGATCTGTCACACTTTCAGGAAATTACGTAATTAAGTTGCAATGAAAAGCAAAATAAAAAAAGGTTGTAAATAATTAGTGATGTCATACAGGGGTATGATTTGTATAAATCGTTCTTTCCGCTGCACGTGAGACAATGAATAATTTATTGTAGTCAACTGATGTTTTTGTACGTTTGAGTCAATTATAATTTAAGCTAAATCTTCTTTTTTTTCAATGATGACACTGTGTTTCCAATTTCTTTCAGTAAGTAATTCATATTATTTGAATTGTTGCAATATAAAATCAATCAATAAATTCTTAATCAATAAATCAATCTTTCTTCTAATATTCGACAATTAGGGATAAGCTTTGCGTTAAGTCTTTGTTCTCCTAAACACACACACATATATATATATATATATATATATATATATATATATATATATATATAGTCTGTGTGTGTGTGTTTTGTTAACGGGATGTATAATTTATTATACATCCCATTAACATATACACTGATATTAATTATAACAAAATGATTAATAGTGGAATCAATTCGCATGCTATTGTATTCATATTTCAAATATAATTCAGCTTACCGTTTAAGTAAGTTTTTCTGTTATAACAGTTTTTTTTTTACATTTTGTAAAATGCGCGTATAGTTAAAAATTATACTCGCGCAACGCGCTTGACGCGTCTCTCGTGAACATAAATTTACACCATTTCCCTCTCCAGCTGCTTATCCCAGGATTTACCCGCATAGGAGGCAAGCATATTTTCAGCTGCATCCCGCGATTTCCGTAAACTAGTGTGTTTACTTATTACTCTATTTCAGCTTTGAATTTCATTATACTATATTAGCCTTGTATATAAATAATAATCGGCTTCATTTGATGAAATTGAATGGTACATTCAAATAAAGATTTAAGAAACTCTACTATTGAAGGATTTAGTTCAGTTTAAATAATTTATACTTAAAAGAAGAAGCAAAAATCCACACACACACCCTAAAAATTTGTCTCCTGAACATCTCAAATGATAGACTGTCCGGACGGACCCTTCACATGGTTCGTGCACGTGTTTTCTCTAAAAAAAGCTCAAAATAATATAAATAATAAGATAAGCAAAAGAATGCGTTCATTTGGGAGTTTTCAGTTTTAGATATGTTTTACTTGTAATTTAAATTAATAAATATTTAAAAAGAGATGATATATCTATTTCTGATTTTACTAAAAATTAGGTTAATTAACCCGTTTAAAATTTCCCTTTAATATTCCTCATTGACAAAGTTAACACTAAATGTATCATAATAAACCATCTCTGAAGTTAACGCGTTGTCACAATTTACATCACTTGAAAATCCTTTTTTGTCAATTAATGAGTTTTGCTTTGAAACGTGATAATACATTCATTGTGTATGATGTTTATTGTACTGTACGTGAGAAAATACGCCTAAAATACGAGAGCAAGGATGTCCAATTATTTTCTTAAAAATACTTCTTTTATATAATTACACATCAACAATAAAAAAATCGCTTTCAATACATTATTAATATCAAACAAGTTATAGTAATAGTGAAAAAATCATGAGAATTGTGTTTTCCAGACAACATTTCAAAATTCGTCTATAATTAATTATTTCCGAATTTTTTGTCCTAATTTATAGAATTTGAATTATGAAAGACTCTGATTTCTCTTATTTTTGTTTTTTTATATTTCTTGAAAACGAAAGCTAATTATGTTCATTTCTGTGTTTCGTGAAAAAAAAAGAAAAAAGCTTTTGACAATAGTTTTCTTTGATCTCATTATCATTCGAATACCTAAATAAAATTTTCTATTAGGGCGGTGTTTCTTACATAGATAATTTGTAAATCTAAAAACATGCATGAAATAATAGCGTAAGACTGGAAATAAAAACAGAAACTATGTTTCAATTTGAAACCGACAGTGATGATTCGCATTTCTTCTATTGCGTCTTCTGATTACGAGCTATAAAGAAAACTAGAAATGGGTCAAACTTAATGAATTCACTTGATCTGATGTTTTTATTCCAGGTAGTGTTGCAAACTTGCTGTTATTTCTTTGTCACACGTCGCTCTGAATAAGGACGGGCGGGGTATATGTAAATTTTCCCCATCACGCAAAAAAATTCCACTACGTGTCAAAGTTGACGCCTCTTTCTATATCTGAAATAGGACAAAAATATTAAAATATGTTTTTTTCATTACGCTGTAGCTTCTTCAATCGCTGCACTGTGAAGAAATAACTGCATAGAGAAAAAAACATATTTGTATCTTTTCCTTTTTATTTACTTCCTCTTAAAGCTTGCCATTTTGTTTGAAGCTGATTTATTCAAGAATTCGATTTATCTTCAAATATAATGCGAAAAGAATAATTTCATGCAAAAAATATTTGATATTTCTTTTTCCAGTTTTCTTTTAGGAAACCTTATATTTTGCTAAATAGCTGTACAGAATACTCCATCTCTAAGGACTCGGGTTAAAATTTGTACTTGAATGTCTAAGAAGCCAATAGTGAGGTTACATGATTAAATATACACATTATCATTTAATTTAGAAAACGTATGGTTTCACTAGTATCTGCTATTTAATATACATAAGACTTGCACTTCAAATTTAAATCCACAATAATAGTTTCATTCTGCAAGATTTGATTTTCGACATTTTCAACTAATATTTAGAAAATTAAAAGAATTGGTATTAGATCTTCCAAGAACATATTTATTTCTTCTTTTTAAACTTTATAAAGGCAATCAGTTTATCAAAAAATAATTTATTCCTTAACAATCGAAAGTTAAGCATTTACAAGCTTCTTTTTTGATAAAATAGAATACAACAAAAAACTCATATTCATGACATATCTTATTGAAATCGTTAACAAAAACTTCATAAAGATTTAAATTTGGACCTTGATATGCCCGCTTCGTGTTTTTAAGCACCTTGAATTCCTTTATTTGAAATATAATTTCGAAATCAACCAATAGAAGGTTTCGAACTTTTATCTTTTTGATAAACAAGTCAAGATCAAGAATGGCTCTTCCATTTTCGGCAAAAAAAGTTTGCGAAATCATTCAAATATTAGATGAACTTTTTGGAAACTTTTATGTCAGTTGCTTTGCTGCAGATGCAATTACTTCATATGTTTCTTTATGCATGCTTAAGACAGCTGCATCTATTTTTAAAATCATAACAAGTACGCATTCCATTCACCATCTGTTGTAGGGTTGAATTATCTTAGCCACGACCAAGTGTCCAACGTTGATGCATTAGTCTACTTAAAAAAATTTACATCTGTATGGTCCAATTTTAATTACAAAATCCCCTCAACCCAGTTAACCTCTATTTTTTATAAATAGTAGCTTTCGAATGCATGGTACTCTTTTCACTCTTCCAATTCAATCAATCAAATAATTTTCTCATTATTCTTTTTTGATAGTGGTTACATTAGGATATCTAAAGCTTCTAAAATGCTCAGAGAAATTAAGTTATAAAAAATAAGTTATCCTTAAACTGGATCAACTTTTTGGGAGTATTTTTATTCTTTCCATTGCTAGAAATTACTGAAAATCTTACTTTTACAGTCCATTTAATAGCCATATAAACTAGTTTATATATATATATAAGCAATGATGACAGTTTTCTTATTCATGAGAAATTTATTGAAGCAACTAATGATATCTAACAAATTAAAAAATTAATAAAAGCACTAATTAGTGATAGCATTTAACAGATTAAAAAAACAGTTTTATGTACAGACACTTATACATTCTTTTAAATGAAGATTAAATTATTATTATTATGGCTTGGTTTGAGATGCTCATTTTAAGAATAAAATTCTTTATTTCTGTATAATTGAATGGATGTAAATAGGGTAACATCTATAGGATGTTAAAAAATAGGGTAACATCTATAGGATGTTAAAAAATAGGGTAACATCTATAGGATGTTAAAAAAATACACATCCTACTAAATAAATGAAAAACACATATTTTTCGCCATCTTTAAACGCATGAAAACAGAAAACAAGTTTTCTTTATATTTTTCTTAATATTTTTGTATATAAAATTCAGATGCCCTTTTTGGAATTGAAACTATTTCTATTTCGTAAGCATTCAAGAGTTAGAAACTTGTTGATAAAAGTTAGGGAATAATACCAGAAATTTTTTGAATCCATGTAAAACTGCAAGAAGTTAAATTTTATAAAAATGTGTGAGTCTGTGTGTTTTAAAACAGAAGCGCAAGTTTAATTTATATTTCTGTTCTCAAACCCTCTGAATTTAAGTCTGACACTTCAGTCGGGATATAATAAATATCTATTCAGCAGATTAAAGATTTAGTTATTTTAGAAATGTTTATAATTTCCAAGAATATTGTTGAATTTTAATGCAACATGTGGCCAACAAACAATGGAAAAATTTGATATGCATTACATGTAATGAACAAATTCAGTATCATTAATTTCTTCAATGTTCTATCTAAAATATTGTTTTTAAAATATCCCATAATTTTAAAAACATTTAATTAACATTTTTCTTTTATAATAGTAATAAATACAAATGTTTAATAATTTTCTAAATTAATTCATCTGTGTACGATTCTTCTTTTAAATTTAAAGAAAATTACAAAGAATAATCACAACGTTGATCATTTATTCTAAAAGTAATTGTTCAATTCAAAATGAAAATCTCTTCCCAAGTCCTTGATATATGCTTTAATGACTCTATTCATTTTCATTAATTTAGAAATATTCAACCTTTCACCTTCATTTTAAATGAAACAGTTGGAAAATAATTTCTGTTCAGAATTACATGGAAATTATTTAAATGAATTTAATGCGGAAAAACACCGATTTGGATCTCGTTGAAAATTTAGCAAATAAGTTAATAAGAAATTTCCGTAAAAATAAATACCGGAAAAATTAAACGTTTTTAAAATTGTTTTTTCTTGTTTACATTCTATAATAATTGGTATACTAATTGTATAATATAAGAAATAATTTTAAAAAATACAAACCGAAACTTATTTAACTTTCAAAATTTATTTGTCATTGAGTGTTACATAGACAAACAAAAAAAAATGTCTACTGACCAACTGCTTTTACATTTTGAAATATCGAAAGGAATCCTTTGTCTTTGAAGCCACACTTGAAGAAATGAATTGAAATTGTCATCATAACTCAATATAAGTTTCTTTTCTGGAAACAAATTTCCTATTCTGACTCGAATTTCCATTTTTTATTTGCATTTCAAGGTCATGTTAGCAACTGAATTTTGCAAGTCCGCAAGTTTTTCCCATTGTTTCTAATATGGAGTTCTGTTTCGAATATAGTTGCGTTCGACTACAAAGGATTCCAGATTTAACAATATAATTTACGATGTAAAAAAGACACTTTTTGTTGTTCGATATTTTTTTGTCATTCGATTGTGAATCTAAAAACAATATAAGTTCCAATGTTATAAAATAACATAGGGGGAAGTGAAAACAAAGCAACAAATAGAATTAAAGTAATATTTATATTTAAGAAATAGAGGAAACAGTAAATGCTATGACTATTTTGCGCATTTTCGCTCTCAAAAACTAAATATTTTATTCTAAGAGATGATCTCGAAAACTGTATCAATCAGAGCTGAGAAATGTTTTCCTTATATAGTTTACAAGACTATGAAAAATGTTACTAAAAAATCAGTTCTTTAAAAAAGTTATTAAAACGCTTTTATACATTTTTAGAAACATATTTTATATCTTTTGGATATCATTTCTAGATAGTTACTTTTTAAACTGCGATCGCATATATTTTTTATACCTATCGGTTATTTTAATACAGAAAGAATTTTTTAAATAAGATTTTTATTATTTTACAATTAGTTTCCTTTAATAATTTATTATTTAAAGAATAAAGCTTATCGCGATCACAATTTCATGAAGCAAAATCCTTAATATTTTTGACATATCAAGTTTAGAACAATCGCAAAATTCTAAGAAGCAATCGTCAGAATGAATCGCAAGTAACTGCATCAATAGCATTTTAAAAACAACCTTTACTAAATAGCTGATGCGTCTATGAAATCTTCTCCTTGTTACTGATATTTTTTTTACTTTTTATCACTTAAATAAAAGGTTGTTTCTAGAAAAAAAAATTCTTCATCATTTTTCATTGTTTTTACTTTCATTTACAAGTCAATTTTAAAAATAATACGAAAATAATTTATTCATTTTCTTTCTTAAATGCATTATTAGGTAGCACCATCTATATAGAATTAAAATTTCATTAAAACAAACGATCAATTGATAATTAAAATTCGAAAATATTGAAAAAAAAGTATCACTCTCAAGAATATTCAATTGTGTAAATATAAGAACTCAAAAAAATCTATTTTTACAAAAAGGGAAAAAGTTAAATAAAAGCTTGTAAAAATCAATTATAATCCCTATTTTTGCTGTATATTTTAGTTATAAATAATTAAATTGCACAATACATTTTTCTTAAGATCTTTACATCTAAAATTCTCCAAAAAAAAGACTAAGAAATCTTGTTTGGCTTCTCTCTGCTAAACTTGTCAATCACTTGTTATCAAGATAAGTATCAGCAGGTGCTATGCAGAGGAGAGATGATAAGGTAGCTCACTTTCCGAACTAAGACTATTTATCTACTTTACGATCCTAAATAGCTGCCGTTACCCTCTGAACCTGAGGGACATTGGCTTCCTTCGTTTCGGTCTAGACATTATGTTAATAGGGTTACCTAAAGTTAGTTTTAAGCTTTAAAATGCCGAAACATTTTTATTAGATGCTAAAACTTGAGTTTTTGAAGACAATATAAAAGGATTAGTTAGAAGCTATACGGTGTTTATATTACTCTTAGTAGTTTTGAATAAAAAGAAAGTAAAAATAAAAAGTTATAAATTCCCACACATTACATATCTCGTTACTAGAAAAAATATTTGTGCATGGGATAATTTCCTGAAGAGTTATTTATCTAATGCTATATTACAATGAAGGTAAATGAATTTAGATTTGCTGGAAGAGTTTACATAAATTTGGTTGACGTTGAAGGATTTATTTATTTTCCAGTGAAAATAAAAGTAAGTCTTAATTGAATTTCGAAGTTATTATCCGATTTATCCCACCGGAATTCGGTATTAAAATTTAGTTATACTACTGAATCTTATTATACTACAGGATAAGATACTTTCCATGATAATGTATTTTATGCTTAATATTGTACACAACATTCTGTAATTTTATACTATTTGTTTGAAATTCACAGCTCATATTTTCTTAAGTATAATCAACAGGAAAATAATAATTTTTGAAAATCCAGATAATCAATTGCCTTTTTGACTATAAAAATATCAAATGGATATTAACTTCAGTATAAAACGGAATAATGCAATTTTTTTAAATAAAAAAAAACCCTCCTTATAAATCAAAAACGGATAATCATATATCAGATTTTCTGTCTATAAATAAATATTATTTATTCAAAAACAAAAAAATTCTATTTAATTTAAGAAATATCCGATTAACTATAAATATTATGCAAAATTCTTACTAGTTAAGAAGAAAAGAAATTCTGTAAGCATCTTTTTCCTCCAAGCAAAAAAAAGAAATAACCATTACAATAAATAAATCGTTCCCCAACATACAAAGAGAAGTTTTAAACATTTTACATCTGCAATATAAAACCAGCAGCAATAAATACATTAACACAGCACATATACATTACAAACAATTTATAATGTATTGATATAGTCTGGTATATATAAATCCTGTCAGATGGCTTATGTAATTATGAAATATCCGTAATTCAAATTCTTGACTATGAATACTCTTACAATAAATTCAGATGAATGACATTTCATAATACCATCATCATTAAACATTTATTTAATATCTGTCGTAAGTAGTTAACTGTTGTAGACGTACTAGTCAAAATGACACAATTTGTGCAAGTACGAAATTAACATTTCCGGTCATTGAATTTTTTGTATTTTGAAGTTATATTCTTCCAGAAGACGTTAGCATGTCTTGTTTCTTCAGAAAATTGCATAATCTCCTTGGCATTTATTCTTATAGAAAATAGTTGTTTTTTTTTTTTTTCTAATATCATACCATTTCCTTTTTCTCAACAAAAGATATTTCAAGTCAAAATGCATGGAGTCTTAATGAATGTTAATAACTTTTCATAAATTTATTATTTTAACTCGTTTTTTTAAATTTTTACTAACCTTTTTAATGAAGCGCATCGCATCTTTCTTTTATTCATTTCACCAAGTTAATCTTTATTAACTAATTTTTTCACCAAATAAAAATCTTGGATATTGTTCAACAACTATACTATTCGAAATTATTTCCAATGATTATTAAATATTCATTATCTTGTATAGAAAAGGCCGTTATGAAGCGATTTTATTCTTTTTTTTATCAAAACCTTGATAACCTACATTTATTCATCAAATTTTGACAAAATGTCTAAGAATATATACCAAAATATTGTTATATGTCAGTCTGTCATACATGAGAATTATTATCGACTGTTTCCATAAAAACCAATTTTCCGTGGCATGAAGTTCATTCGAAATGGCGCAATGATAAATAGAATTATACTTGAAATCGCTCAATGATAAATAAAATCAGTCAATTGTGCTTTTTCATTTGTTTGAAAAAATATCATAAGCTCTTTCTTTAATAGTATATGACAATTTAATACAATAAATATTATGTAGAAAAGTTATCTTGTTGTAATTGATGCGAAAACCCGAGATTATAATTAGTAACAATTAAGCTTACTAATCAAGATTTTCAACGAAGCTAATTAATTACATTTTAATTGAGAAATAAAGAATATATTAATATTCTCTTATATAAATTCAGCATGGTTTAAATAAACAAAAGATTTTTTATAAATAATTTTCGCATAACAGTTATGAAAAAATTTGTATAGACAAACTTAACAGAATTTTTTTTTAAAAAATCAATATTTGGAACAATGATTTTTTATTACCTAATCTTAATTTTAAAAAATATTATAAAATGGTCCAAAAAATAAAAAAAAAAATCTATGATACATAAACCTTATAAAATTCCGTCAAAATCAATTAAAATCAACCCCAAAAAATCGCATTGTCTCTTAAAAATTACCCACAATTCCAATATCTACTTCAGCAAGCATTATCAACAAGACGACTAGTGAAGAGGAAGCCGAAACAAAAATCTATGGAAAACACCTGTCATTCATAAAACAAAGACGTGGCTCGCGTAACACATGTTTTGGACTTGTGTGTCTCCCCTCCCAGGGGATTTTCGAGCGGGGATCAGTTTTAGTGATAAACGATTCAGTCCCTAAGCCTCAGAGACACGGACAAGTCTCCCGGCCCTTCAAAAAAACCCTGAAAGATTATGCCAAAAAACGATGTCAGGAAGAAAAACAGACCTAGGAATGGAATGAGTCTGTACCAGAGTTCAAAATTCTGATAAAACTAAATGAAAGGCGATTTGCGAAGAAGGTACATCATTGAATTTTTTTAATAATAAATAAATTCACTTTTGTGCAAATTAATAATGTGAAATATATAGTATTTAAAAACTTTTTAGTATATTTGGTAGTATTTTTGCTTGCTTTGTATACTCATTTGAGTAAAAAAAAACTTTTTAATTTGTAATCGCGACACCAAATAAGGTTAACAAATTTCTCAACTCTCGTTTCTTGCAAATTCTTCTTTATCTGGCCACAAAGATTGTTAAAACAAATATTTTTTTATTCAGACTTTTTAAAATTCACTTCAAAAAAGTATAAGAAATTTTAAAAGTTCAATAATATTATCTTATTTTGAGTTTTAATAAGAATTATTTTTTTTTAAAATCGGCGATAAATTTATTAACGGCATCTCAAAACTTAACATCTGATATAATCATTAAATATAAATTTATGTTAGATTTATTTTGTTATTTATTTGAATTTTATGGAATTTTTAGGAATTTTTGTTAAGTTTTTGAATATAACAAATGATTTTTGTTGTAAATGAATGCATTTCAGCAAGCTATAAATTAAAATTTGCTCTAATTAAAAATCACTTGTATTACAAAGAATGTAGGTGATATTGAGATTAAAATATTAGCCGCGATAAAAAAATTACTATAAAGGAATTTTATAGTATCCAAAAATGTCCAAAAAAATGTCCTTTCAAAATGGATATTTTTGAAACTTAAATATAAAAAAAAATTCGTCGTCTTGAATTGCAATAATAGCAGTCCTCTGATAATTGTAATAAATGCAATAATTAAAATTTTTAACTTCAATTTTCAATAGTCGTAAGGCATTAAATCAAAAAATCATTCAGTGTGAAGTCTGTGTTAAAGTTTCTTTATTTAATATACTTATTAAAAATAATTAACTTAAGTACAGAGAAGCAATTGTTGCCGTAATTATCAAATTAATACAATGTCATTTATTTTTTGACTAAATTAATGACAAACATGGTCACATGACGAATAATAAAAGTCCATTAAAACATATTTTTAAATGATATCCAAGGTGTTTTTCCTCGAAATTTTAAAAATCATACTTGAACTGTATAAATTTTACCATTATTTACTTTATTAAAATATTGGCAATGATTCAAACTTTCTAAAAATATGTAAGCTACTTGAAAAAGAGTAGGATCATAAGATTCTTCATAGAAGAAAATTCTCAAAACTTATAAGAAAAAAGAAGTTAAGTAAGGAACTGATATTTTTAATTGAACTTCCTTATGATTATAATTAAATTATACTTCAATTTCTTATTTAGTTTTCAACTTTGAAACTGCTACAATTTTTTTAACAAAAATGTTATAAAGCAAAATTGTTGAAAGGGAGTGAAATTTAAAATATCATGTTCTCAGAATGTTTATTATCATTATATATTATATATAGGGCCGCAGTTGCATGGTTTCATGTTCAAGGCCTGATTCCACCGAAGAACAGTTGTTTAAGTGGGCCTGGCACCCACTAAATTTGTCAGGGTCAAACGTCCCCTCACTGGTGCGCTCTGAAATTTGGAGAGGTGTGTGCCAGCTGAAGCATCGCCCTCGTCATCTGATCGTGGCTCAAAATTTTGAGGTCCTTCCCAAAATAGCCATAGGGTTGCTTCAAAACGGGACGTTAATATAACTAAACTAATTATATGTTTAAATATTGGGATGCATTTGCTTTACATTTCTAGTAAATTAATCTATGAATGTCGTAAGTTAAATCTCTCAAGTAAGATTAGTTAAATTAGCCTAGTTGAACTATTATGAATTAGATGTGTTTCTTAAAGGCAAACCAATAAGGGAAAAAAAGAAACGAAAATCTAAATCTGCCTAAATGTGCTTTCAAAGATAATAAAAAAAGATAATGAGAATCAATTACGCAAATAGTGAAAGTTCAAGCTCATTACAATCTGAAGCTCACGATCTTTGAAAAAGATCTATAAGAAAGATAAATTTTCTCAAAAAACTCGAGTTTCGTAAACGGTTTTCCCCCATTTGGCGCGTTTTTTATCCCAAGTGTGAACTAGGTAACAGGTAATTATGTTAAAAATATAATTACGGGGCGAAACGGCTTGGTCCCTGCCACTCAACTTAGCCAACTTGGCGATGACAAATGGATTCATTTGAAAGTTGAGCTCATTGTAAATGGTTCCGGAGTCTCCCACTGACAAGCCGAGCACGGACGGATGAAATCAAGGTCACTTAAATTCAGGGTGTTGAGATTTAACCCACATATTCGACGTCAAACGGCAGAAACATATGACAAAGTGCTTGGAAATAAAAAATAAAGATAAAAACTGTCATTTGTTTGGAAAGTTCTCTTTTGTAATTGCTCACTAAACGTCATCCATGTTACTTCTATTTTATTGATCACTTGATAGATGACGGTAGTTTAGCTTGTTCTGGCCTTGTCTTGCTTAAACGCGTTTGGTGAGGAACTACTACAAAGCTCATACAATAAATATTTTTAAAACTAAAGAGAGAATCTGGGTTTTTTTTCTTTATGTTTGTTTTATGCAGCAGTCGCTTCGAGCTACTAAAGAATGTATGAAGGGATAAGAATACTTATTTATGACAGTCGCGTTAAAAAGTTGTTAAAATGTATTTATGGTTTCAGGGTAGCTCAGAGAACTGTTGTAATTGTCTTTTGTCTTTAAATCAGTGGAAATATAGCTCGGTTTGATTTTTATTGTTTTTCTTCTGATTGTTAATATACTAGCGCAGAAATTTTTGAACTATGGGCAATAGTAATTTTGACAATGCGTTCGTTTATCTATAGATTAGTTTGCCGGCTTTCTAGTACAGAGGTAGCGCGTCTTCTTCGTGTTCTGGAAGTCCCGGTTTGGGCATGGTTCTTCTTCTTTGTAATGTCTGTGAGATGTGTGACTGTGCCCCCCCCTGTAAAAAGGGGATGTGCAAGAAAATGTGGTGAGTACAGCTAAGTCGTACTCTTGGCCCTAGTTGACGCTACTTCAAAAACAAGAGACGCACCTATCTGATGCTGCATCAGCGGGGGGCTTGACCATAGACAAGTGCCATAAGTAACAACAACAAAAACATAGATTAGTTCTTAACAAAAAAATTGCAATAAAATGCAACTTTTGTAATATACTGTTATATTTTTCGATATATCTAAATGTTTGGTTTATTGATTTATAATGTTAATAGAGGAAAAGAAAATATTCTTATGTGGTACCAAAACTCGACAGAATAATGGTGGCGGCTAAAACGACTTAAAGTCGCCAAATAATGTTTTTTTTTAATTACAGTTGGCTGAGAATCAAAATAAGTCACGAATAATGGAACAGACATAGCAGAAATATCATCACTCTGAAACATGATAAAATAACTCTCACTCTCATGATAACTCTCTCTCATCACTCTGAAACATGATAATTTAAAGATAAAATTTAATCAAATATTTTAATAATATTAAACTCTGAAACTAGGAGACTGTTAAAATCCTATAAGCAATAATTTCTGAGAAAATGTGGGAAATTTTGCGCTCTGAAATGGTAATTTTTTCCCGAGATTTGATTCTTCGTTGGTAATCGGCAAAATTCTCACTTTATTATTACCAAATAAACTTTTCGCTGATCTTTTTACTAAAGCAGTAATTCCTTAATTAGAAGTATACAATCCAAATTCTTTTACATAAAAATATTCATATTTTATATTTTTCCATGGCTTTTTATAAATTTATTTGTTTAAATAATAATCACTAAAAATTTCTTACTACACAAATGAGGTCAGAAAAATGGGTCACATGTGTAGAAAGTTTTTGATCTTAAGTGACAATGGGAGATTGAATTAATAAAATATCGCTATGCTTTTCACTCCAATGAATAGTTAACAAACCAGGCCTTTGTACATAATCGGCTCGACTTTTTTTCATCATGATTTGCCAGACAGCAATGTGTTATCCTTCAAAGATAATAAAACGTAACTAAATCTAATCATGACATATTTCCCCATAATTTTCCTATAATTTAACTCAGTTAAATCCCTCCACAGGAGCTTGAACTTTTAGTTACGTCAAAACGTAGAGTTAAGCAGGATGCTAAACGACTGTATGCAGATATTATTTAACATCGCATGAAATGTTGTATTATGACATTTTCCCATATTATATGCAATAATTCATTTGTATTTTTTATTAAGTAGACATTAACTTTCTGGAGTTCTTTTATGATGGTTTTAATCCAAGTATGAGCCCTATACATTAGTTTTTTTTATCATAAAATATTTATGAATAGAACATGAAATATCTATCTTTATTTTTTTGAACATTAAAATGAGTTTGTTTGTTCAGAATGAAGTGTTTTTTTTCCTTCTTAAAACAATTCTGAAATTTTTAAATTTTATTAAATAATTTAAGCGCAATTTTTCAATACATGCCAAGAAAAGAAACTATCTTACGAAAAAGGAGGGAAAGGGGGGGATTTAGAGGGACAAGGATTTTCAAAAACATTGTGGCAATTAATACTAGACAAATAATTAAAAAATACATTTAAATCAAAATGTAAATATATTAAATGAATAGCATATCAATTCTATTGTTTTCATTACATTTAAATGAATAGCATATCAATTATATTGTTATCATTACATTTAAATGAAATGAAAAGTTATAATTTCTTTTGCATTTTTTGAAATTAATACATAGCACGGAAGTTTTGCTATATATTTCTGATGTACTACAATTTTTTTTGTAAACTTTATTCTATTTTGCTCATTTTCTTTGAATAATAATCCAATTCTTTAAAGAATTTTTCTATTTATAACTCATTATCTGATTTGTAAAGTTTGATTTCCTTGACTATATGCATTTGGTTAAGAGAATGAATAAAATGTAGCAATAATGTATCAAATAATAACAATTCATGTGACATAATTGTTTGAAGAAGTGACCTATTAACTACAAGAAATATCCAATTTTTTAAAAAAAGAATTTTCCTTTAACGAACCAATAGTATCGATATCCATAAAATGTACTGCAAGATTGTCCACTTTTCAAAAAAGATGTGACATCATAACTCGGTTAGCCGTAGTGTCTATTTAGTTCCTAGATGACCTCAGAAGTTATGTATGTTCTATGACTGATACATCATCTAAATTAGTTCTATTCATTTGTAATTTCTGTTAAGAAAATAAAGAAATATGGTCATTCAAACAAAATATATTTCTTTCACACTAATTTAAAATTTAATAAGCCAAGAAAGCTGGGAAATTTTACTTTAAAATTAAGAATTATTATTCTATGTTAGTTTAAATTAAGATATTGAGTTTTATTCGTTTACATCAAAACAAAGGGTACTTAACTAATTCTCAACCGACGCATTACCATTTAAAATCTAAGGTCGCGGTTTATTAAGTTAATGTGAAATAATTGCTATTTAACTGCTGCGCGTCTGTTGTATAGAGTTGCATCATCACAAAACAAGAAAAAAAATACATTTTTTAAGCATATGTCTACTTTCC
Source organism: Argiope argentata (assembly GCA_026289955.1). NCBI lineage: Eukaryota > Metazoa > Arthropoda > Arachnida > Araneae > Araneidae > Argiope > Argiope argentata. Next base: position 337,818 of record JAOUZG010008446.1, read on the forward strand.
CAAGAATTTTAATTTGGGCGTCTGGATTTTATACTCTTCTCAAACTAATGTCTCTTATAATTAAATGTCGTTAACCCATTTCCTTGAATTTAAAAAGTGAATGTAAAATTAATGTTTTCAAAACAAAATTTCAAGGTAGGAATTTTGCCCTTTCTTGAAAGCAAGAATATTAGATAGTTTTCTGTTCAAGATAAGAAAATTTCGAGTTATCTTTGATATTCCAAATATCATTTCAATTTTTTTTTTTAAATACTAGAATACTTTTACTCGTTTCGTATGTTTCTTTTTCAATATTTCAGAAATTATTTAATTCTTGACGATATACAGAAATATATCAATGTTTTATTTAAATGAAAATTCCTTCTTAAAGTATTTTTGATAAGAAGTTTATCTTTTTTGTCTCGTGAGTGTTCATTTCGTTTTTTATCTGTATGTAAATGTCAGAAAAGAATGAGGAAACAACAGTTTAAGGATGGCTTATCTTCAGTTGGTTTTAAAATTATCTTTAAATATTTAAAATCATATCAAATCCAAACATTCTTAAGATAATATACTTAACTATTTATAATTTAAAGAATGATATTAACCATTTAGTTAATTTATCCTTCCTCCATGAGTATACTAATTCATCGTTGGTTTTCAATTTTTAAATTCATGAATTTTATAATTCAATACCAAAATTATCTTTATCGTATGAATATATGAAGTATTCTAGGGTTTATCTTTTGAATAAAAATGACAAAATACTCCCAAAATTTAAAAAAAAACGACGTTTAATAAGATAGCAGAGAAAATACGTCAGTTAAGGAGTGAAGGAAAAAAATGAACTGCGTGAAAGAAGGATGAAAAACACTACAGAAATTCATTAGGAATCGCATAACACTCTTTCTATGCTACAACATCAATTCTAATTCATTTGATTGTTTTGTAGCATCTCCTTCAAAATTTTGATTAGAAAAATACAATACTTTATTCCTAATATGCAAAATATAGTATTTTATAGTTTTAACCCAAGTACGATTATTGTTGAGAATTAAATCTGATTATATAAAAACAAAGTTACAATCGATGTATTCAGTAGAATTTATACTTTAACAATAAACATCCCACATTATAAAAATTAAAGAAATTGAGAGGCATACAAAGTCTCATAATCCAGATTTAATTTTTGTTTAATTCGTCATTTCTTTCTCTCATGAGAATGCTACTTTCCCCATATAAGGAATGTTCAAATCGATTAGAGAGTCTAAATGTTCTCTGACTGCCATTTTATGGAAGCATCGATCCGTTTCTTTATAACGGTGGTCAACCGAATTAAAGATTAATTCAATATTTCAAACCACTCTCCACTTATTGGAGAAGACAGCGGCAGTTAATGCTTCTGAGAGAACTATGACTATCTTTTAAGAAAACATTAATATTCTACTGTCAGCCAAAAACAAAGCAAGAAAAAAATGCAATATTCCAAACATAAAAATCTCAAAAAACAGTTTCCCTCATCAATAATAACATCTAAGTGCCCGTTCCACTATACTCTTTAAACGTCTAAACAAACCAGAGGGAGAAAAAACGTTTGACTCGTATAAAAACGAATCACCTCCTCTAGATAATAAAAAGGATAAAAAACACATGTACGAAAATAGCATCTTACTTGGGAAACGGTCGTTGAAGCAGAAGCGAAAGGATTCTTCTCCAAGATGAGTCTCAGGAGTGTGAAAATAAGTAGGGATGCGAGAGCAGGGCAGCTTTTATTACGTCCAATACTCGTAGCACCCCCTGCTCCCCGCCCACGCTTCCTTTCAATCGCCCCCTCGGCTCTGCGCAGGATAGCCGCGCGGTGAAAACAACGCGGAACTGAGTACAACGATGAGAATGAATGATGTTTGCACAAAACCACAAACTACGAGAACACACTCTCTTCCCTTTCCTCCCCCCGTACTAAAGAGATTCTTTCGCTTTTTTTGATTCAGAGAGAGCCCGCGACTTGATGAGAAAGAGCTCCTTAAAATGAATGAATGAATGAATGAACTAATCGTCGAAATCTTACAACTTGCGTTTTCTAAAATAAATCTGAAAAAGATCTGGATGATCCCCTGGGCTGTATAAAGACGTAGAGTTGTCAGTTGTACACTGTTTTCTCAAGTTAAGGTTTTCATTGAAAAGTTGTGATTTTTGGATTTTATTTTGGATTTTCAGTATTATGTCGTGGGGGAGGAGGAGAGAGAAAATCGGCACAATTATTAACTATTACTTAATTTTTGTAAGAGTACTACATACTACATTTTGTTTTCTTAAAGCTATTTAACATTTACATTAAGTTTTTACTTGTAGTTTATCTTCAATTTTTAGATGTTCAAAAAATATTGCTGCTTACATTTTCAGACTTATATATATTATTCTCTAAACATACTTTCTCATCTTAAAATGAAATTTTGTTTCCTTTTTTAAATTTATTACCAAATTTTTCTCAAAATTTCAGATTCTTTTTAATTATTTCTTTTAGCAAATTCCTTACTTTAGGTAATCATTTAAAGAGATTGGAAATAAGGAAAATATAATTAGGAAATATATTTTGTAACCTAGTAGAAACTGGACTAAAATTTAATATTCAAATCAGAATTCCTCTTTTTAAAACTTTTGTGGTTTTTAAATTGTCGAGGACTTTTGCCTAAACCTCGTACTCACAGACAATTCACTTTCAGACATCCGTAGTGTCCTTGAATTGTAACAGGATTTAATCTGTTTTATACCGACTAGGCACACTTTATTAGAAAGTCCTTGAAATTTAAACTTTAAATATCTAAACCAGGTTAAAGCGTCCGTCTGAAAACTTCACAATTTCAATTTGAAATATCCTTTTATCTTTAAGCTCCGTTTCATAACCAGTCTTTCGCCGCATTGCCTCAATAGCTTGGTGCAATTAGACGGGAATGGAGTCACCAGAACCTGGCGAAACGCCTAGTGTTTCACGGAAAATGAGTGTTCCTGTTGAAATGCGCTATATCTGTCCCTTTCTAAGCCTTCAATAATATGCAATAAATAAAATGACTGAAGCCATGTGGGTAGAGGGTTCTCGAGATGTTGACATTGTGCCCAAGTGCATTGTCCCAAAGACAAGTGGAAGTTGGAGATTCTCCAGTGCTCACTTGTTTACCATCACGCTGCAGCACTACTTTATTGATAATATACCATACAAAAGGCCGAGAATTAATGGTTATCCCTCGACTTTATCATATATTTCCTTCACAAAGATGCTACCTACATATTATAGTCCTTTTTAATGGTGATCTTTTGCTGATTGCAATAGTTTCTTTATGCGAATACAAGATATTGAAGAAGAAAAATTATTGGATGCCAGCTGAAAAGTTTCCTCTTTATCTAGATCATGAGTATTAAATCTTGACTACAGATAAGAAAGAAATATTATTGATACTCCATCCGGGTCATGCTGTTGCTTACCTGGATATTAATAGTTTGTGACTCTGCAGTTAACAAATCCTACAAGTGCATTGTCCCAAAGACGAGTGGAAGTTGGAGATTTTCCAGTGCTCACTTGTTTAACATCAAGCTGCAGCACTACTTTATTGACAATATATCATACGAAATGGTCGACAATTAATGGTCATCCCTCACTTTTTCATATATTTCCTTTATAAATATACGACTTACATATTATAGTCCCTTTCAATGCCGATCTTTGGCTGATTATAATAGTTTCTCTATACGAATACAAGATATAGAATAAGAAAAAAACATTGGATGGAAGCTGAAAAGATTCCTCTTTATCTAGATCATGAATATTAAATCTTGAAAACAGATAAGAAAGAAATATTATTGCTATCCCATCCGGGTCATGCTGTTTCCTACCTGGGTATTAATAGTTTATGGCTCTGCAATTAACAAATCCTACGTGCGAATACAAATGTGTCATATAAATGTGTTTGACTCAATGTGACAGCCCTTAAAGTGTGTCGCATGGTAGTCTTTCTCTTTCTTCCTCCTTTTCTAACCAGTTTTTATGATGTTAGGGCATTTATATACTCTTCGGCGATTAATTAAGCATTTTGAATCTTTCATCCAATCCTTTGGTCATAATGGATGAAGAATTACCATATGAGAGGCAAAATAAAAACAAAACCTTAGTTATTGGAATCTGTGTCGTTTATTTTTAAGCGTTAAATACTCTTTACGATTTTGTGATTCAATCATAGCTTTTAATTAATTCTTGTGAGAGAATCAACTTTTGAATAAAAATTCCTTCGACCTTTTCCTATTATTTTTTTTAAATAACAAAATTAATATATCATAAGATTCGCAGTTATAATACATAAATAGCATTATAAAGAAAATAGTATTTATAATTTTAAGTTGACTAAGAAAATTTCATAGATATAGTTTTAAAATTTTTTATAGATTTATAGAAATTTAAATTAATTTAGTACTGCATCCTTGTCATGTATTACACGAGTATGAGCTGATCCTGCTATCCGAGCTTGATGAGACTTATCTGTCCTTTTATTGATCAAACTAATAAGCAGCAACTCATACAGTGAACTAAAGTTTCAATGCATTAGAAATTAGATCTTAAAGAAGTTCATATATTTGAGAATTTCATAATAAGTTCATAATAAAATTTGACACATCGATTTAGAGTACCTTTAATTTCTAAAACCTTAAATTTGCAGTAAAAACTTTAAAATTCATTCTTTTTAGAATCTTTCTATAGGGTATGTAAATAAACAGTGACGTATTTCTAGCTATGCAACTGCCTAAACCGCTGAAATAAAAGGAAGCCGTGAATAAAAAAAATATTACCGTAGTGGTCAAACAAAAAAATTTCTGAGAATTATAACTTATTTAAGCTATAAAATATATTGCGTACGCATTCAGTTATTAAAATCATCAATCAAAGTATAAATTAAACTTTTATGATAAATAGGAAAACTAATTATTCATTAGCTGGTTATGTTACATTTCAATTTATAGGTTCTGTAAAATAATAATAATTATAGTTATATTTGTTTGAAATTAATCATTTCTTTGTGTTCTTTCACGATGGTTTGATATTTAAATTTTGTAAGTAAATTAATCACTAATTAATAGTTAATTTTTATTTTCTCAGTTCATTTTTATTTTCACGAAGTATGAAGTATTGTAATTGTCAAAAAAATTCCACTTTAGATTTTGATTAATCTTCTAATTGTATAGATCCTTGAGTACAAATATTATATTTTTGGCATAATGTCTATCAGTCTATTGTCTGTGAACATGATTAGAAAATTCTTTGAACTAGATGGCAGAAATTATCGCTAAATATGTAGATTTTTATCAGATTTTGAACAAAATCTATTCACAGGTAATATGTCTTGATGACTGCTCCAGTCAAATAGAACAGAACGCAAAGCGTAAACTACAACTACAGAACGCAAAGCGTAAAATATATAAAATTAGGTACCTACATTATAAATTCTTCTAAAATATAAATTCTTATCGGATTTTCTACCAAATCGGTCAAAGAATTTACCATCTGTCTATCTGTGCTTTCAAATGCTCATAATTGCAGTAACTTAAATCAATGATGGATTGGATGTGTTATTTCAATATACCGAATTCTTATCTTATTTTATAATATCTTATCTTAATCACAACTGTAGCTTCACGTTATAATTTGGTGTCAATCGGCGGGCGAAAAGACTCTTAAAATTCACATTATCACGATAGATCCAGTAAAAACGCCAGATTTACTCTTAAGATCTATACTTCGTAATTATAGTTCACCAATGTCATGCGAAGAATTCTCGGCTTTATCCAAAATCCTCAATTTTATGCGGTAAGAGGGTGATAAGACTTTTATAGAAGTGTAAATGAGAAAAATTTGGTGACAAATTAGGAGTGTAAATGAGAAAATCCATCCCGCTGACTGAAGAAAATTATTATTTCTGTCATTTTTTTTATTATACAAATATTAAAAAATAAATACAATCGCACACATTTTAACAAAGTGTCTAACATAAAATAATTAAAATAAATCATTTAGGTATTGATTAAGTGAAAAAAAAACAAATTTAATTGAACAGTTATAAAAAAAAGTTCCTAATAACATTTATTTCTTAGGATCGTAAAATGTGTAAATCCATCATCTTTTATTTCTTTAATACAAACCGGATTTTAGAACGTCCATTTACATAAAAAATAGAGATATTTACCCATTATTTTTTCTTCTACTTAAATATAACTCTGGTTTACTTCTTTCATTATAATCTTCTATGAATTCGAATTCAATACTTCTACTATTAATCTATCGTCACAGGTATTTTCCGTTTGTAAAATTTTATTCAAAAGCATTCTGTTTTGAAATGAGTAACATTTATTGGCCTACGAAAAATGTATATGTAGCTGAAACTAAATAAAGTGATATGTGATCTGCGGTTGAACCACAAAAACATTTTTATGACTCCTCATTTTACTCATTTTTTTCCCTTTTGAAGTCTCCCTGCATCTATCTCCCGACCCTTTCCATACGCCATTTTAATTGTGATAATAAAGTAAAAAAGAGTGACTGAATTCTCAAAAACTTAATTAGAAATGAATTAGTTCTGAATTATTTATATTAATTCAGAACTAATTTTTGGTCAATTGCTATGATATTTAGGCTGCATACTAATTCTCCAAACTGCTCCTGTTCGTAAAGTAGAAGTTTGTAAAAATTTGCAAGTTCGTAAATCAGAAATTTGTTTAAGTAGGTAATATGATTTTAATAAAAAAATGAGGTAATGTGAATCCATTGCTAAAGTTTTGTTAAAACAATAGAAATTCATATATTAAAGATTTGCTAAAACAATGTGAAGTCGTAAACCAAAACTTCTTACAGGAAACATGAGAATTCGTAAATTAGATCGTCAAGATCAAGTCTTCCGCGTAATCATTCAATTCTCTTCCTCTTGGTTGACCTTCATTTTCTTTGTAGTATTCACAGTCTCAAAATACATCTCCTATTCTTTAATGAAGTTTTAAAATCTGGACTTAAAACTCATACCGTTGTACTCCACCCACTAAGAAACTGACAGATTTAATTGAGCTGCTGGACAGAATAGGTCGCGACTTCGTTAGTAGGAGGAGTGATTATTTTTCAACCGCCTTCGCGCCTCGTTAACCACTATTAGGGATGAAGCCAGAAGGGAAAAAAGTCACTGAAGCATTATTAAAAAAATATCGTTCCTAAAAAATAATCAATATATATTATATGAAACTTATTCACGATTTGCTGGAATTAGTGAGTTTTTTTTTTCATCTTGTGTACGAAGGCATTCATTTTTTTACCCATTAAAAATAGGGGTTAAGTGTCAAACTAAAAAGTGTTTTTTATAAAGAGTTGAAGCCGCTTTATAATATAAATGAGATTAGTATCTAAGTGATGTTTTTAGTTTGATCATTAATTTTAAATGGAATCAACCCAATTCGAGGAAATTATTTATAAACTTCCTAAAACAAAATAAACTTCATTTTAGGAATTGTTGATTTTAGTTTCTTGAACGAGTTATTTAAAGCGAATTCTTTGATGGAATCGATTCGGGAAGATTTGCGCGGGGTATAGTTTATTATTTTCATTTTTTTATATCAATCACTAAATAAAAGTTAAAAAATGAATTAAAATTATAGTTTTTATGTAACCCCCTACATATTTTTATCAAAAAGAATATTTGAAACATAAAAAAGAATCAAGTCAGTACTTTGATTTCATTTCTTAGGATTTATTTAATTAAAATTAATGATTTCCTTTTCAGTTAAATCAAGGTATGAAATATTTATATCTGAAAGCTCATTCAATGTGAAAGCATATCACAAAAGCAAGATAAAAAATTTAATTGTATTGAAGTTCTTGTATATTTTTACAATTTGTAATTTCTCTACAAAACTGTTACATATCCACTAAATATTAAAATATGTCAAACTCGTAAAACGTATTTCGTGCAGATAATTAAGTCAAGAAACTACTATTATAATTACTCTGAAAACTGGAATTATTTTTCTGATTATTTCTTCATTAATCAGAAAACACGGCTAAAATACTTTGTTTCGCATTATACAGTTCAGCTTGTGATTCACGGCTTTCTTTTTTTTTTAAATTTAATCTGAAACAACACTTTGACTAATGTAGCGTACGTTTGTGTTCTGTTACAAGTAAGCTCTATTTTTTGAAACAAGGTCCATGCATTCGTTCTTCCTTCTTAAATGCCAGTCCTTGTGATAACAGAGAAAAGACTAGTTCGGTTGTTTCTCCAAGTGAATTCGTTCCAACTTATAAACACATGATGTGAACTCGTACTTTTGATGTTGTGTAGTTGCAATTTCCTGACAATGGGATGATTATATTTCTTGTTTCCATTCTTAGATTGTTTATAATTAGCAAATACGGATATTCTTATACCATATTTGTCTTCTATTGTTAAATCTATCCATAGCAATTTTCCAAAATTACATTTTAATGATTTTGCAAAAAAACACAAAAAAGATTTAGATCTTTTATTCAGTGAATCGAATCAAAACGTAATTTAACTTGTTGATAGTATTGAGAATTTTTGCATTAATATTATTAGAAAAGTGGCAAAATGAGGTCTACTGAAACTAAAATACAGGATAATTCAAAATGAATATAGCGATTTTAAACGACTATAACTATTCAATGAAAAATAATTTTTCGATAATTTTTCTTTCACATAATATAGACGGAGCTTCAAAATTTTGCATACATACATCATAGATGTTCTGTGTAACTTCCCTTTATCTCAAGACTATATCTAGATGGTATTCCATTTCATGCCATATATTCTGAAGCAAGCTTGCAGTCACAGTACGCATTAGAAATACATACTTTGAGTTCTTCACTCACTTTGACTTACTTTGAGTTCTTCAGTTGAGTACAGGTACTTTGAGTTCTTCAATTGAGTACAGGTACTTTGAGTTCTTCAATTGAGTACACGTACTTTGAATTCTTTAATTGTTTTGGGCATACAAAATTTTGAAGTTTTGTCTACATTCTGTGTTAACTTTATCGATAAATTCTTTTTCATTAAATAATTATAGCCATTTGTAATCGCTATATTCATTTTGATTGATACTGTATAAAAAAAGAAGTGAGAATTAAAATCTGAACTATCCTCAACAATGACTTGGGGCATTAAGAGAGAAAACCAATGCCTCAAAGGCAAATAAGTTATGAGCTTTTCTTGCAAATAAAAGGCTAAATTAAAGTTTGATTAAAAATATTTCAAAGAATTAGAAAAGTAAGGGTAAAAGTTTAAAACAACTGCTTTAAATATTTTTTTAAAAAAATTGTAGGGAAAAAATGACATACTCTTTACCCGTAAATCCTTCCAAATGTCCCCAATAAAGAAAATGAATAAATTCTATGTATTCTATAAATTATATTAGTTCTATGGGATTCTTCTAAAACCTACTTTATAGTAGAATATCTACTCAATTACATGCCTTAGAATTGATATAAAAAGGTAGAAACATAATTTTATAAAAACAATATCGAAAAGTATAACATTTATTTTGCACACAAATAACATTCCAAATTCCTAATATTTTCTATTCTTTTTTTTACATTCATTGATTACTGTTTAAAGCAAGTCACTTGCATATCTAGAAAAATAATTCTAAATTAACGACTGAAATCTGTTTCTTTTCACTCAAGATACTAAAACGTAAAAATAAATTTCTAATAATAAACTGCTGTCACTTAAATAGAAATTAGCAGCTTTAAAACTCTGTCCAAACTGACGTCCAGTGTTCTAACTTTTCCAAAAGAGCACACAAGAGAATTATAAAAGAAAAAAAGCTCTTTTAATTAAAAAAATGTATATTTCCAGTTTTTAATCAAACGTGCAGTTTAATTCCTGCAAAACTTTGCCCACAACTCCAAAGGCTCAAATTAAACACATTTGAAGAAAAATTTTGATTGAAATCTCAACCAGAAGATCCAAACTTTTTCATACATTGTACTTTCATTGATCAAGTACTCATTAATTACATTTCTGAACACTTGATGCAATGATAATATCACTTACATTATTATGGACATTTTTCCCCTTAATTTAAGATTATTAAGGCTTTTTTCCCTTATTTGAAGGTCGTTTTCATTGTAGAAAAAGACGCCCAAAATAATAGGCTACAAGTCTTCATGCGCTTTTTCAAAATTACGTTTTCTGCTAGTTATAAATAAAATAGAAAGAAACTTGCTTTTTAGGGATTGAAAAAAAATTACTCCTAGAATATGAGGCGAAAAATTATTATTTATTACCCTTGTCTCATATTCATTTGCATTGCATCAATTCTTAGTTTTAAAAAGTTACTTTAAAAACGAAGAAGTAATACTTTCTCTTGAAGCTAATTTATTAAGGTGATTTTATATATTGCCCTTCAGATCATAAGGTCAGCTAGCCGATCCGCTGGTAGACAATAACTACCCATTCAAATCAGTTTTCTTCTACTTTTTTTCTTTTACGAATGGTCGCAAAATCATAATTTACTCCAGCTAGCAAGTTTATCTATGTAAATATCCTATTACCATAGTACAAATATCAGATTCAGCAGTGATTTGTGTCCCAACCTCATGTAGATATGTTTACCCCTCCAGATGGCCTGTATTGCTTGTCAACTTAATGAGCAACGGAGTGTTTTGTAAGCTCTAGTTAGATGATGGACTCGCAGCTTCCGCAGGAGTTAGAAGGTCAAAACTTACCGTGTCGAGGGAGACAGGAATTTGAAATTATGTTGAAGTTAAATGAGAAAAACATCAGTTTCTTGCTGCTTCTTTTATCCTGTCGGTAATCGGAATCCACCAGACGTAAGATTTATGGGAGGGTTTCGTTTACTATATGCTCAGTTTCTGAGGATTGCTGCATAAGTAGATGTCAAAATGAAATATGTATGGACCTGAGAAAAATTCGAGATTCGCGGGAATGACAGTCAAGATGCGTGTCCAAAAAAGGGCTGTCAACAGCCACTGAAAATAGGACTAAGTTTTCTTATTAATTAAATGATTTTCTATAAAATAAAACCCAAAAGAAAATTTAACAAAGTACAGCATAATCTGTTTTCTCAGCTAATTTTAAAACAAACGAATTTTCCATTTCACAAGATTTTACGGAAATGCATATTCAAGAGATTGAATGTGTTAGCAAATTGTATAAAATACATAATAATGATATTAAAAAAATATGAATGTTTAGCACTGATTATTATTTAATCTAAATGGAAGTACAACTTGAATATCCTTTTTTATATGCAAACACTTATATATGGATGCTAAAATAGAAAAGTGGAAAACTTAGAAACACTAAAACAAAACATGTGTGAAAGGTTAGAAAACAGAATTCAGTTCTATCTTGTTTTCTGTACTTGCATTTACCATATTCACGACAAAAAAATCCCTTTTTTCATAAAAGGTTAACTAATTTATTAAATTTAATCATTTTGTAGGTGTTAACATTAAATTCATTGCTCTTTCTTGGTACTTCTTTCTTAATTTTTACTTTACTACAATTATCAGTTTTAATATTTTAGTTCATTAACATCAGTTTTAATTTTTAATATTAATTATTATTTATTTAATACTTATCATCAGTTTTAATATATCATCATCAGTTTTAATATTTAATAAAAAATATCGCTAAATTTCCTCCTTTTATATAAAATATAACTGAATTGTTTAAGCAAAACCTTTAATCATTGAGACTGATTACCTCTTTTTTTCTTCATTTTTATAAAATCAAAGTTATAAATATGATCGAGATCATTTCGAAAATTTTGAATACCTATATACCTAAAGAAATCTGTAAAATATATTTTCCTTTGATAACTATAATAATAAACAATCATGTCTCACTTTTTTTAAGTGCCTGAAGTACATATATACTCAGTTGATGCATAAATAAATTAAGTAGAAAATTGTGATTAATTTAATTTTGTTACTTGATATAATATATGGAAAACCGAAAATATGTTAATATGTATATGATAAAAGTAGGGCTAGTAATTTTTTTCCCGATTTCATTTGAAATAAAAATCTATTATTTAGAAAGATAATGTGACCACTTTCTTTTTCCTACAGCAAGATAATTCATGTGTATAAACAAAAATTTAATTCACTTTTTAATGCGATCTCATTAAAGAATAGATTCTTAAAAAGAAGAAAAAGATCTTAGTTCTTGAAAGGCACTCTTACAGAAGTCAATGTTACCATTGAATTAGATTATTAATATCGTTGACAGTAATGATGCGTTACTGTTTCTAGTGCGTATTTTCTTTTGGCTTTGCTAATAAATAAATGTCTTGCTTTCTCCCTTTTCAATGCATACAAGTCTTTAAATCATCCATCTCAACTCATCGAGTTATGACTGTTTCGTATGATAGTAAATTTGCCAATTTAAGCATTAAATTATGAATTAATAGTTGCAAGGTTAAGAAATTCATTTATAATACACTTAACATTTTTATAAATTTCATTCAATTTTTATAATAATTTTATGTTATTATAAAATGAATTTTATAAATAACATAATTTTCATTTTATAAATTATGTTATTTATAAAATTTATTTTATAATGTTATTTATAAAATAAATTTTATAAATAACATTTTTATAAAATATATTTTAGTTGCATTGAGATCTAGGAAAAAATAATCATATTCATAAATAATTTTATTTTTTCACTTCCAAGTGAATTCGGAGTATGACATAAATTATTCTGAAATTAACTTTAAAAAACTGCAAAATTTCCTTCTGAGAATGACAATTAAGCTATAAATGATTTCATTTTTAGTATTAATGAAAGTAATCTTTTAAGTCGATATTTTAAGTTTCAAATTTTTATTATTATTAGATTAAGTCATGATTTAATATTTTAGAATTACAAAAGAAAGTTTTATTTGCAAGTTTCATGGTTTCATCTCTAATTGGAATTTGCACGTTCCTAGAGAAAGTATCGAAAGGTTCTTCGTGCTGAATCGTTAAAAAAACAGCCAGAAGTTATATTTTTGTGGAATATATGAATCCTCAAATATTACATTCAAATTAAAATTTAACTTTATTTAATTATTAAAAGTATTCATTTAAATCGAAATCATATTTAAAGCGTTAATTCGATTTTAAATATGAAAATTTCATTGTAAAGTCATTCAAATTAAAATGTAGTTTTACCCTGCCTGTCACTAGTATCTAAGAAGAAATTCGAAAATGAAGGCTTTAAGAGTTGATATCTTAAAAATAATTAGAGATTCAGTTTTAGAAGAAAAAAATGAACTATTAATCTCAAACAACGGCTCAAAAGCTCAACTTAATACAATTTTTGAAAATTAAAATTTCTGTTAAGCTTAAACAACTAAGTTATTTTAAACTTGTATAGAACATAGTGACTTGTTAAAATATTTACTCGGATAAAGGTTTTGTATAACAAAGGAAGTTCCTCATTTGCTATTAAAATACTTGACCTTCAAAACAAATTGTTAATCCTCTTTCAAAGTCACCTCTATTTTTTTGCCAACCTTTGACATTTAATTCTTTTTTCGTTTAGAATGAGCTATTTTACCGAAAAGTCTCAATGGCTTAAAGTGTCTATTTTAATTAAAATTCTTTTTGTGGCTTAGATGAATATTCATGGTATTTTACTCATAAAATATTCAAAGAACTACCCACTCCTCTAGACTCATCACTTTCTTTTATTACTATTATTTCTCCCCTCGTAAAACACGGGAAGAATGCCCGCAACATTCCCGAGATATGAGATTTAACAGCTCTTAAATAATATACTGAAAGGAGCGAAATCTCCCCGCGTCTGGCTAAAGAACGTTTTTAAATGTACAACATTGCGTAAAGACATCCGTTGAGAAAAGTGACTCAATTAGTAATTCGCAGAAGAACTTCGAGAGCTCATCTTTTAAGTGAGGAAGCAAACACTAAGTCAGAAAGATAGGCAGCAATAAAACAAATAACGAAAAAAACCATCTTCCAGAAGAAGAGCTTTGTGAACATTGAGAGAAAGCGTCCTAAAAGACTGTCCAGGCCCATGAATCAAGATACTAATGTCACCATTTAATGGTGTTGCCTTTCTCTAACTGATCCGCATTGCCCATAATAGGAAACGAGTCCATTTCTATCGCTAAAGATGCGATTTTGTTTTTCAAAGCGGATTCGGCCCGGTTGTTGAACTGATGATGTATGTAATATTTGGTCTAAAAGTGAAATGGCTGCTTTGGGTGGCGCATGCAGATTAGATGCGGTTTGGAATATCTAGAAACCAAATGAGCGTGGGAACTTTCCATAAAATGTCTCCAACGGTTAATTAGACATTCAGCGTACTTTTTGTTTCGGCATACTTTTTAAGGAATCAGACGGCAAACTCAAAGAGAAGATAAGCTACCAGAAGGCACTTACGCAAAACTGCACTTAACGAAACCGAATGGTCTAAAAGACTTGACACCAACTGTGGATAAGCGTCACCTTTCTGATATCGAAATGCTAACAGTTGGTAAACAGGTTGATTCAGAAATGGGCGCTAAAGGAGAGTTTGATAATAAAATAGGATAAACTATGTTTCTTGTCAGTAGATACCTTACGTTGAGCGGCGATGTTAAAGTGACCAGCCAGACAAAAATATCCAAGATAATCCAAATTTTATAGTAGTTTTCTTGGATTTGACTCACCTATGAATAAAGTATCTCAGAATATCAGAACATAATAGAAGGTTATTAAACTATAGTGACGGAATTTCTTAAGAAATAAATTATTCCTAATTTAAAATTAAAATACATTATAAATGTAACTACAATTGCTTGCAACTTGCTTTTCTATTTTCGCTTCACGCTTTTCTTTTCGATATCAAGACTTTTTATTTAAAATTATTTTTTCTTTTTTAAATTCACTAATAAAATCGTTTTCCAAAAGTTTTTAATACTTATTATTTTTCCTTTCAAACTCTTTCTGCACTTATCATCTATCCCAAAGGATCGTGTAATAATACATTGAAAAATGAAAGAGCAGAATTCTAAAAAAAGAGTAAATCATCATTTTTTAAAATATTAAATATATTTATTATTTACTTTAGAAATCTTTACAGGAATTGGAGTGACATTTTTTATAATTATCGTTAGTGCTCATTACCCTCCAATTCCATAGATAATTAATAGCCATCGCAAAAATAATTGAGTAAAAATATGATAATGATTTAATTCCGCTTATCTTAGAATCTCTTATTTATTTGAAAAACTTTTTGCATCTTAAACTTACACGGTTTGGAGCCTATCACAAAAATTTAACGTTGGTATTATCAATTATTTTTTCTAAAGTAAAGAGCTTTACTTTAACTTTCCATAGAATAGCAGAAAATATTTCAGAAACCAGACTGCATTTACATCGGAATTTTGCCTTTTACACATACTAAAAAACATATATATAGATAGATGTGTGACACACACACATGTAGATAGATAGATATACTACTCATAAAACAAAGGTATAGATAAATCCTCAAATAAAAAAAGCAATCAAATAAAAGATTGCAATCATCTTAAAATGCTTACCTTCATTGTATAGCCTGGATAAGAAACATGCCGAAGAAAATCAAGTCTTGAAAAACTTCGCTCTTCTGCCGAAATACAAGGCAAGTCGTGTTATAAATTAGCCATCAATTGAACGTTTATCCATCGCATCGACTCAGCGATTGGTTGTTTTTCAGCTGTCAGTTCAAGAAACATCGCAATATATCACAGTTTTACGAGTCTCCGCTAGATAAAGAAATGTATCAAACCGTTTCATTCCATTATTTCCGTATTAGTTTATTTATTTAGCATTGATAACAATCTGTGAATGAAGCTCAGAATGTTCTTGTTGATACAAAAAATAGTTGTCGCTTTATTTTATATCCTGTTTTTTCTCCATTTCTCTTTTGAACTGGTTTATTCGTTGCAATCTGAAGAAAACGTTGAAATTGTATAATGCTGGTTATTTTGTTGTTTAAGTGTTATAGAAATATCAGGAAAAAATTTTATTTGTTGTATTGGAGGCAATAATTTCGTTTCATTCTATTTTTAATGTTTAATAAAATTTGTAATTTGTTGAAGGAATTTAAATTTTTTTCACTGAATATTTAATTAAAAAAATGCCGAAGTTTTATTAAAGAGTTGTTGTAAAGTTTTTTTTAATGGATATTCCTTTCAGGATTTTAAAACTATTCTTACTTGTACGTTACATATTTAACAACAAAGATATAGGTTTAAGCCATTAAAAAGATTTCTTGAATAATTCTAAAATAACATTATGCCGTTTCTCAAAAATGAATATCACAGTTGAATAGTACTTTAATATTATTTATAAAAAGATTTTAGGAATTTCTCTTCTAATAAAAAAAAACTTAATTCTTGCAATAAGCATCATTAAAGAAATGCATAAAAAATTAGTAAAGTATTCAAAGTATTTTTTATTAGAAAGAGTTGGTAATTCTGTTTTATACAAGAAGATGTGCCCATATAAACGGATTGTTATCCTCTTAACTATGTCTTAGATCTGATTGCTACAGATAAACTAATGTAACCTGCAGTAAAATATCTTATGATCATTAAAAAGTTGCATGAAAAAAAGTAAATATTATAATTTCAGTGAACTTTAGATTTAAATATATATCAACATTATAGGTAAACAATAAAGGGACGGAATTCTATGAATTAAAAATCTTCAGAAACATTCAAATGGAAACTAATCATTAAAACGGATTGGAACTACAGGGTTCCGCCAAAGGGAAAAAACATCGCCAAATACAATGTATTAAAAATTACTGAAAAAAAATTAATAGAAATAACTTTCAACCGTTCCATGAATGTAACGAATCACCATAATGAGGATTGCGGACCTCGGCTCATTTATCTATGCAACACTTGTGCATAGAAAACATAATTAAAATATGAAGTTTACAACCCCATAACGAATTTTATTTCACTCTTAGTTTTATTCATACTCTTAAGACAACCCGTCTTAATTATTAGATGCAAAACCAGAAGTTGGGATTTGACACCGATGGAGATATATTTACATTCCTCCCTGGGTCACAGACAGCGTCGGGCATTTATACATACATATAATTAAAACTTTTTAAAATATTAGCTTTATAACTTTTTAAAATATTACCCGCGCATTTGAACTAAACAATTTCATGTTTCTTGCTTGGTGAAATAAAGAAATAACGAGGTTTTTATGCAGTGAAGGTTTCACTTTCTTCATCAGAATATTGTTTAAAATTAAAGCCTTTTCCCAAAACCTCTACATTTTTTACCTTATAGAATCTGTAAACTGCTTTTTTTTACCACGGTACCGAATGCACAGGGAAGTAATAATATAAATTCGTAACATGTGAGATCAGCATTCGAATTCGTTGTTCCTGAGTTTCAGAGAGGAAACATTACGATCAGGTTATCACAGCGCCGAAATCTATCTTAAAACAAGCGCAGAATCGGAGTGAATTCACACACTCCCGTCACTTGTCAAAAATAATTGCGCGTAATATCTACGCAACATGATGTTTATGTTGTTGTTATTATTAGTGGCACTTGCCATGGACAAGCTTCGCCAAGGCATCAGCGAGTTTTAAGTCGAAAGGAGCGTCTCTTGTTTTGAAGTAGCGCCAACTAGGGCCAAGAGTACGACTTAGCTACACATTCATCACAGTCGGTCGCAGATCCCCCTTTTACAGGGGGAGGGGGACATTCATACACCTTACAGATAGAACACAGAAGAAATCAGGCTTTCTGGGCGTTCTTCAGGCGTCTTCCTAGTGTTCTGGGAGTCCCGGGTTCGAGTCCCGGTTTGGATATGGTTTTTCTTCTGTGTGCTATCTGTGAGACGAGTGAATGTGCCCCCCTGTAAAAAGGGGCTGTGCAAGCAAATGTGGTGAGTTTGTAGCTAAGTCGTACTCCTGGCCCTAGTTGGCGCTATTTCAAAAACAAGAGAAGCTCCTTCCAGCTTAAATATGCCTCTGTAATAGCGGGAGGCTTTTTCATAGGCAAGTGCCATAAGTAACAACAACACAGAAGAACAACAATGCCCGAACCGGGAAGCCCTATATTTAAGCCAGGACGCTGGTTGTTTATGTTGTTCAGCAGCATTGCCACTTTTTCTCTTACATGAAATATAATCGATCCTAAATAGTAATTGTGAAGATACATTTGACTGACGTCATGTGATTATAAATAGATTTGACTACGCAGACATAGAGTATGAAATACTTAGGAACAGAGCAAGAATTTATCATTTACATAAATATGCAAAAAGAATAAAAAGTTCTTTTAGTTCCTTCCTCTGCACATCCTTAGTTACACCCACACGTATCCCATCATTTAAAAATGCAAACAAAATTTATTCGCTTATTGCATAATGATGATTTTGTGTGACTTAAAATTTAATTCATTATGAAATTTGGGAACGGGAGAGTTGAAGATTTATTACGGCTGACCACGTTATCACAAGCTGGAGAATCAGGTTTAAGAAAATTAATTAAAGATATCTGGAAAGTGAAGAGTGGGTGCGAACGATGTCAGTTTTTGCCTGTTCTGGAAATGAAATCAGTGACAAGCTTTCTAGTATTTAGAGAGCCAATTTCAAAAGTTTATTTTTCTCAACATGAAATAAATGGTGCTTTCGTTGACATTTTGTAAGTTAGCTTCAAAACAAGTTTTTTTTCATTATTATTTCAACATAAAATTAAAAATTAAGTTTCAGACTGATAATGTTAAAATTTACTCTTAGTGCGTATGTGTGGTGTTTAAAAATTAGATGTGTTTACATTTCAAATTCCTTTCTTGATTTTTCTCGTTATTTCGTTTAGACATTCTGCTATGCTTTTAAACACGTGATCGATGCAGTATGACAAAAATTGGTTACGGCTCTAAAATAGCCCACCAAACGAACGAATTTGTCGTTCATCTTGTAATAATTTTTGGATCTAATGTAACGTGGACAAATTAAGCGTCAACTCGAAAAACTGAAGAAAAAAAATCATAGAAATACCAAATACCATAAATATAATTGATTTCTAATTGATTCTATTAAGCTTTTAACATATTTTTTAGTTCCTTTTAAATTTATTTTTAAAAAATCTTCTATTAAAATGTAGAGAAAATAAATTGACTATCTGTTTGATACCCAAGATTTTATCATTCAGAATTATTAAATAAAAGAAATTCCTCTTTTATAGGGAATTTCAGCTTAACAAGTTTTTTATAATAAAATATAATAAAAATACTGACTTGGTAAAGAATTACGATTACAATCTGCAGCAAGACAACCATTTTCCCTCAAGAGAAACGTATGATATATCTTTCCACTACTAAGCTTTTAATTATAGTATTTGCTCCAATAATGAAGCTTTTCATCATACATTTTTAAGTAAAAGTGATTCAATTAAATAATTTAATGTCTTTTTCTTAACAAAATTTCATTTTTGTTAGTCTAAATTGTGGAGAGGGGAAAAATTCATATGCAATATTTACCCCCCCCCCTCTCTGTATGCATTATATGCAATAATGTCTTTTGGAAGTAAATTTTTCAGAGTATTATTCTATACAATGCATTATATGCAATAATGTCTTTTGGAAGTAAATTTTTCAGAGCATTATTCTGTATAATGCATAAAATACAATAATGCATTTTTGGGAGCAAATTTTTGAAAGCATTATTCTACATAATGCATAAATATAAGAATGCATTTTTGTATAATAATAATAATTTGAATAATAATTTGGGCAATAATGCATAAATTGCAATCAACTTTGAAATTTTGTACAAAGGGAGAGAAAGGAGTATGTATTATACAACTTTCAATGTGCATGTCAGTAAGATGGCATGCGTGCATATATAATTCACTTCAACGCATCTTAACCCAATAAGATTTTATATTTAGAGAGAGAAAGAAAACCTTTATGCCTTTCAGAAATTTTAAATCTCTAGTTATCAGGGAATAAAAATTCAATCTTTGTTGCTCATTTTAGTTTGGACCACCTCTTCTTTTCATGAAATCCTGTGAATTTCCCTTATTTAATTAATTTTATTATTTAAAAAAATGCACTTCAATCCTTGTCATATATTAATTCAATTATTGTTTTTTATTAAAATATATCCCATACATAAACAAAAAATTTTTATCTAAGGATCATAACCTAAATCAGGATATGTTCCAGAATTTTGAGGACACAAAATGCAAGATGTAAAGCTTTTCCATGAAAATCTTTTAATAATAGTTAAATATTTTAAGAAAAAAAATCCATTTAATTTAAACTTTTGAAATTCAATTTACGAAAATATTTATTTATTTACTCTTAATAAATTTATTCATTTACTTATATGCAAAAAACGTGTTTAGACTAAAATATGGCAATGAAAAATATTTTTAGACGAATAAAGTAGTGTTGGAAAAACATTTAAAATGCTTGATCGTTTATAGATTTCATATCGTATGAATATTATTATTTTTAATTTAGGTTCTTAGTATTTTCCGACCTTTTTAATGAATTAATGAACCAATTAGGTAAAATAAATTAGTATTATTTATTCCAACTTATTACTCATACTCATTATTTATTACTTACTCATACTCATTACTTATTAATAACTCATGCTCTACTTATCACTAACTAATTATTCTATTTATTACTCATGTTATTCATTACTCTAACTCTTATTATTACTCTAACTTATTCATTAAATTACCTATGTGTGTAAACTTTCAAATTCTAGATCGTGTATCTCTCCAAACTTCTGATTGTTGCTTTTTATTCTCATTTTTCAATATTTCTCATATCGCTTTTTTAACAAATTTCCATAAAACTCAATAAAAGCTAACATCTTTTTTTTATTTACTTATAGTTTATATAAAATGGGAAAAAAATGGGAACAAACTTTTCTTTAATCGTTGAAGTGAATTTTAATCCTTAAAACTCAGAACTGCAACCAAATTCTACGAAACAAAAATCAGCTTTTTGCTTCTGTGTTACGTGAAAACTAACAGGTTTTTCTAGTGTGTACTATTTTAAATGCCAGAAGCTTTTTTTGTGTTTTATAGCTACCGCATTTGAAATTGGCGATAAATTTCCTCACCCTAAACTGATGTTCTTTTCGAAATTCAGTTAAATGTGGAGCTGACAGTTTTACAACTGGAACTAGTTTTAATTGAAGCGCCAAATGCTATAAAAATGGTCTTCATTTTCAGTTTCTCACGCCAAGTTTATTACGAAAGGAATCATATTATCAGTTAAGATCTCGTATTAAAAAAGAATCGCTTCCCACCAAGATTTTAACTGCTGCTCTGACGTATTTACAACTGTTTCATCAAACGGCAAGTGTCAATTTCTTGCTGATACGGGTTGGCAGAAAATCTTCGCGAAAGAAATACGAACGCGATGAGAGCTCTGGAGGATTCGAGGACACTTAAAAGCACCTAAAATAACCTTATTTAAGCTTACCTCCCAGAATGTTGAGCTCTTAACTTTTCCGCAGGTCAAGTTTGCTCGATTTTTTTTTCTTGTAGAGTTATGGGACGCGCTTCTAGTGTGGTTTAATTTCGGGTTCTTGGCACTGATGCCTACAACAGTTGATTTTAGTAACCATTATTCCAAAGCATCGCATTTAGTTCACATTCTCTCATAGAATTAATGCTGTTTTTAAACGTATATCTATACACATAACCCATGCCTAATTGTATTTATCAACCTTAAAGTATTTTTTTTTAATTTTAGCTTGACTTTTAAGATGTTATTTTGATAACCTGCTGCTTGTCAGATATATGTGCTTTTTTTATAGTTAAGTCTTAATGACTATAGAAACGTTGAATCTGAGATACCGGCAGTCGACACATTCATCTATCAACAACACTAACTAATAAACTAAATAGCATTAAATTCTACACTAATGCTAACTGTTTATTACAAAAGATTGCTTTTAAAATATACACCTATACCGATATTCTATTATTCTATTAAATTATACTGTATTTTCTGCGCATTGGCTAAATTGAAAACCATTTGTATAGAAATAAGGTTTCATAAAAAAAAACTATTGTCAATAGTTGAATTTGAATCTGAAACTGACGTTATTCACGGACTCAAAGGATTATCTTTAACTACCTGTTAAACTAAAAATCGAAACAGCTGATGTTGATAAATTTAAAAAATATCTTTTTAATTAATCGACATGTACTAAAATATTTTAATTTTTAAAAATAAAACGTAAATTTGAAAGTGACAATACATCCCGAATATATAAAAATAGGATATTTGCCTTCTAGTTGCGTAAGCGGAAAGTATTTTTCAGAAAACGTGTTTCAAAATCATAGGATAAAAAGTTGAAAAGAATTTATTTAGTGAGTCGGAAGCATATATTCAAAGGCTGTTTTTATTGATAAAAAAAGTTTTATAAAGTCAAGACCTACCAAAATATTAAAAAAGCTAATGATTATTGGCATAAATGCTGATATAAAACTTGATTAGAAAAACAGGATGAAAAGATGAATAGAATTTATTTAGTGAGTCGGAAGCATATATTCCACGACTACGTTTATTGATAAAAAAGTTTTATAAAGTCAAGATCTACCAAAATATTAAAAAAGCTAATGATTATTGGTATAAACGCTGATATAAAACATGATTATAAATCTGACAAGCAATTGGAATATATGTTTCACAAAGTTTGTTTACTTCTTACATTTATCTACTAAATCTAGAATTACTATCTTATTTAACTTCTACTATCTTCCAACATTATGTGTTAACTTTTCAGAAAGAAAGTGTTTTAAATTTATTTTCCCAAACTTCGCAATGCTATAAAATTCAGAAGCTCCAATTCTGATATTGAACATCGTTTAAAAAGCGTTTTTTTTTTAAAGGAAAAGAAGGTTTTAGTTTTAAAGAAAAAAACTCTGGCATCACTTAGGGGTACGTTTCACCATGAAAAACAAGAAAATGATGAATCGTTTCCTTAATTTGTTTCCAGACCATCCGCCAAAAAGTTACACGCCGACACGGGAAACAGAAGTTTCAAGCAATTTTATTCTCATTAAAATCCAAGCTCAAGCTTCTTCAGTTCATTCGGTCTTGATTAAATGACAGCATTTTATATGCAAGTAAGGAGGCAGATGCGTCCTATCAACTAACAAAAGAAACATAATTTGATTAAATATCCAGTCTCTCTAGACTTATTCGTTGGTTTCAGGGCGAATCTCTTCTCCCTACAGCAATTTGTCTCCACGAAAAATAGGCCATCCAAACGGGTTCATACTTTTCCGGAGCCTGATAGTAATTACCTAGCATTGATGCCTGTGAACCCATTTCCTATATAAATTCCAATGGATATCCAAGTTCTATACTGTGAGGCGCCAAAGCCCAGCAGGAGATTTGTTTACAGCTTTAATCACTCCCTTTATGTTTTGAACATCTTCTAGGTGAATGACTTGCTTTGAAATCTAGAAGGCAATTCGCTGACACTCCATGAAGTTGAAAACTTCGCGTGTCTTTTATTAGATTTAACAGCACCATAAAATCTTATCAGCAGAAACTTGATAGAACTGCGCAGCGATAAACTCGAATCAGGCGTAAATCGTCTACTTCACGGTTTTGACATTTTAATGTAAATAATTGAATTGAATGGTGAGGGGAATGCAAATTGAAGAACATTCTTTTGCTGTTCATAGTAACGATTAAAGTTTGATCGTAATAAACCATACGGCAGTCTAATAATTCAAAACAAGGTTTTCTTTACCATTTGGAGTTTTACCATTGCATCTACCGATTTGTACTGGCTTGTATAACTAGAGAAGAAAATGTTATTTCCTGGAAATAATAGTATTCTGAATTTAAGTTTACCTTCTTGTTGAATTAGAAATTGGTTTTATGTTTAGTTATTTGGTAATAACAGGACATTTATTTTAGTGTTTTAAGTCCTCTAATTTTCTTCCTGTTTAATTTACAAAAGGAAAAGAAACTTAAAAAAAGAACTAATGTTAGTGTGAAAATACTTTGCATTCCATTGATTTTCGAATTTAAGTTTACCTTCTTGCTGAATTAGAAATTGGTTTTATGTTTAGTTATTTGTTAATAACAGGACATTTATTTTAGTGTTTTAAATACTCTAATTTTCTTCCTATTTAATTTACAAAAGGAAAAGAAACGTAAAAAAAGAACTAATGTTAGTCTGAAAGTACTTTGCATTCCATTGATTTTCCAAAACTGAGTTAAGTTCAGTGTGATATCAATGATAAGTAAAGATTTATGTTAATTGGAGTCAAATTCTTTCTCGTTGTTGTGAAAATTTAAATTATTCAGACGGAAGTAGAAACAACACAATCTAAACAATTTCTTGCTAAACTTTTTTAAGCTGATGATCTAAATTAAATATATTGGTAAAGTTCAAAATTCTTTTTCACAAGTTATTTACTGCGACTTTGTACTGCATTTAAAATAATCAACAGATTTCAAAAGTAGTCTTTGCCAACGGATTCTAATAGTCTCCTCTCTTTTGCGCATGCTTATGGATGGGTTTGTTGCTGATGCTTTTTATGGCAACTGCCATGAATAAGCCCGCCAAAGTAGTCAACGATTCAAGCCTAATCAGCCTCTCTTGTTTTGCAGTAGCGCAAACTAGTGCAAAGATTACGCCTTTTTGCTACTCACTCATCACAGTCGCTTGCACAAACCCTTTTTTACAGGGTAGCACATTAGCACACTTTACAGATAGAACACAGAAAAAGAAGCATGCCCGAACCGGGATTCGAGTTAGTTTTTAATTGTCGTCAGAATTTGCTGTGGGTATAATAGAAATGAAATGATGTCTTTCTAATTATCATTGAAATTATATTACTCAGATGAAAAACGATTGAAACAAATCAGGATTAACAATATCAGGTGACTAATTAAAAAAGTTTTACACGTAATATTTCTGAATTAATATGTATTTTAAGTTGCTGGACTAAAATAAAAATATAAGTAAAATCTCGTTAAATTCACTTCCTCAAGTTATTTACTGCGTTTTTATGTTACATTTAAGATAATCAGTAGACACTGATTTTAAAACTCGGAAGTAAAAGGGTTCCGAAATTGCTTGTCGTCAAAATATGTTATCTGTAAACATTGCTTGTTTACCAAATGTATGTGAAACTGAGGAAGAGCAACAGCGTAAGAAACTTCAAATATTTTTGTTTATTTTTGATTTTAGGGTCATCTATTTTATCTACATTACTAACAGCAATAAATTTTATCGCTTGCACGGAATTTTTTGACCTCGTTAGGAAAAAAAATTGTTATTTTATATTCTTTTTATTTCATTTACTATTCATGTTTTTAATTATTGAAGCTGTCCAAGTTTGCATATCTTTATTATTTATCGTTTTGAAATCGATGCAATTTAACTGGTGTTGACTACATTTAACACTTAGGAAAAAAATGTGTATGTGTAAAGTGTATTCAACACCAGATAAAGACAGCCATGACTAATTTTAAATAACATTTAAAAACAGGCATGTATCGATTGATTTTTTGTCCACTTTCAAAGAATTTTAATAGCACCATGAACCCCGAATGGCATTAAATTAGAAGTAAATGTCCATGATATTTCAACTAAAAATACAACTGTTGACGTCTCATTGAATAAGGAAAGGCGTTTAGTAAAAGATTTCAAGAACTTAATTGTTTTGTTGCATTCAAATACAAAGATCAATGCACTAATTTCAATAACCATCATTCTTATTTCGAGTCAAGGAAAAATTATAACTTTTTTATCCTTTTATTTGACAGCTCTATAGAAATTTCTTTGCCATGCCATTTATTTGTATATTTGAAACCCCCCTTATTATTATTCTTATCAGTATAAAACCATGAAAGAATAGATTTCAGATTTAAATAAATTTGATAGATTAGAACGATTGTATCGCATCCGTGACAAATTAGTTTTTCAAAGGTTTCTTTAAGGTTATCGCTGTTATTTTTGATTTTGAATCTCTCATCTCTATTATTTTAAATGTTATGCTTGTATTTTATTGTTGCATTAAATATTTCTAATTTCCGATCTTAACAGCAATCTCTCTGCCATGGATATCACGTATATTAAACATTTCATAAAAGTAGTGATGTCATGTCTGACCCCGTTATTTCTCTTTAAATATTCGAAATGTGTTAGATTTGACATCTGAGGTTTTCAAAGAATTCTTGAGACTCCCGAGTGCAAGAATATATAGACTAGTAAATTACTTGCCCTGACCTTGTACCTCTTAGAGGTGTTTTGAATCTTGTTGAAAGATATTTGTCATTAGAAGATCAGCATGTGGAAACACACCTTCATAAATACGATAATTGAATTTGTTCTGACATGTGATTTGACTCCATTCTGCGGTTTTCATTCGACTTCTTTTGCTTGCATGGAATCTTGCTACATCCATTCACAGAAAATGTTGGAAGTTATTAGGAACTTTCTCCTAGTTATTTTTTCTAGTTTGAAAAAAAAAATAAAGTTGATATGAAATATTACCTTCATAGGAGATATTTAGTCATGTTTTATCCTTGAGATCTTATTGCAGTTGTAAACATTTACTAAGAAAACCATCAAATAGTCTTTCCACGAATATTTCCTGATATAGATCGAAAAAATGTGCCAATCTAAAAGTGATTTACTAAATGTTTACAACTTGATGCATTTCACGAGAGAAAAATTAATAGTTATTCCAATGTAAACTTGAAAATAAAAAATTTAAATGCTTATTAAATCTGGTACTTACATTCAGTTCTCGGTATTACGTTTCCGTTTTCTAGAAAGACTAGTAAACTTAAAAATTGGATAAGTAGTTGCTATTTATCAGTAGTGCAATATCTGAATCCCTTTTTTTTTTAGTTTATTAGAGATCTTGGAGATTAAATATTTGTACACAAATGTGTAAAAATATGAAACGAATAGCTTAAAGATTATCGAAATTGGGTTCAAAATACTAGTGCCCTAAATCATCTGAATTCGAGAAAACTGCAAATTTAGCGTAATTGTTTGAAAGACTTCGATAAAATGCTTTTTAAAAAGGATTTTTATATATTTATTAGTCGATACTGAATTATTTCTCAAACCGTAAAATAGGGAAATTTGATTTGCACATAAAATAAATTTCATTTATATCCTTTTCGAAATTACAATTTATAATGCTCTAGAGATATTTTTGTTTTATGAACACGCCATAGGATTTTTTTTATTTAGAGAAATCACAGTATATATTCGTTCATATCATAAAATTATTAAAGACTAATGAATCTTTCAATAAATATGTTAGACAGAATATTAAAATCTTATACAATTTTACAGAAAAAAAATTATATCTTGGTTTATAACTATGGATTAATATTAGCAAACGAAAGTTTGAGTGATTTATTCCAAGCTTTGTAAGTGAAAGTTGCGACTTTAGATCTTGATTCCAAGGAAAATAGTTGTCTTCATATCGTTGTGGTCCTAATGTCAGAAAAAGGGGCCGTCTTTTATTCATAATTTAGAATTAAAAGGCGCGAAGTTTGGTGAAAACTCATTTCCGGTGTTTTTACACCATAGAGCAGAGAGTTTTAGAAGAAAAGATTCTTAGTGATCACAATTTCAGATTCCGAATTCTCCCTTCCAGCTATTCAGAGTGGCCTTTATTAACTAAATCAGATTCCCAGAAGAAAATATGATATACTCTTCTATTGTTGTTGTTGTCACTTATGGAACTTGCCATGGACAAGCCCTCTACTGATACAACAGCAGATTTAAGCCGAAAGGAGCGTCTCTTGTTTTTGAAGTAGCGCCAACTAGGGCCAAGAGTACGACGTAGCTACACACTCACCACATTTGCTTGCACAGCCCCTTTTTACAGAAAGGCACAGTCACACATATCACAGATAGCACACAGAAGAACAACCATGCCCGAATCGGGACTCGAACCCGGGACTCGCAGAACACGAGGAAGACGCGCTACCTCTGTGCCAAAAAGCCGGCACTCTTCTATAGTAAATTTCTCTAATAGAAAATCGGTATTTTCCCATTATAACCACTGCTGCTGATAAGTCTGTGTTTCTGTTTAAAAATATATACGATTCCAATTGCTTTAGGTGGAAATAAAATATTTTATATGTTTAAAAAAACAATATATCAAACGTATTTTTACCTTTAGAATTTCAGTCAATTTTTGAGAAGATTCCTTTTGAATGACTGTGAATTTTTCTTGCGCTTTTAATAAATCTAACAATGTAAAAAAATTTACAGGGTGGCATAAAACATAGCATGGGATATTTTGAGCAGAGTACAAAAATAATATCCATCTATATATGGCCTACTTTGTGTGTATAATATTCCAACTGTCGGTATCCAGTAAATACAAAAAAAAAAGTTTACAAAAGATGGCACTATTAGATTAGTCAATTAATCAAAAAATTAAAGGAACACACGTCACATAACAGTTGGTGACGAAAACTGGATTTTTTTACGTAAATCAAAATTTCATGATCGGAATAATAGGTCTATCAATGACGATACTGCGATGATAGGTTATTTTATAATCCAGTTCCAAACATCTCCCCTTATTATATAATGTGGTTATTAGTGGCACTTGTCCTGGACGAGCTTCGCCGAGGCATCAGCGAGTTTTCCGAAAGGAGTCTCTTGTTCTGAAGCACCACCACCTAGGAAAAAGAGTACTACTTTCCTACTCACTCATCACAGTCGCTTGCACAGCCCCTTTTTACAGGGAGGCACATTCATACACTTTATAAATAGAACACAGAAAAATGATCATGCTCTAACTGGGACGCCCAGCTATCGGGGAAGATGCTACCTCTATGCCAGGATGCTGGCTTCTTTTATGATTAGCTAGTATAACATTTGTGAGTTTATTACATGTCTTTATATTTAAGAATATAATGCTAAAAGCACTTTAAAAAAATTCCAACACATACTTTTATGCCTATACACTTTATTCTTTGAATGCGTACAAGAGCGGATGTTTGAATGACTGGAAATCGAACATTTTACTTCAATTTTTTAAAAAAGATTTTGATTTGTTAAACGAAACTCATTTTAATATAGAGTTTCGATCCTAATCCCTAAAAATGGCCATAGCTATTTAAATATTTGTTTTCTTCCCCCCATTCAGCGGATTTGTCACCGAAACTACTTTTTTACATTCTTAATGTGATCTCAAAACTGCAAAAAATCTTAAGATTTCTACTGAAACCATCTCTTAAATACTCGATTTTCACTTTTATATTTTATAATCACACTTTTTAGAGAAACTTATCAAAACATAAAATGAAAGAAGAAACATTTAAGCTTAAAGCTTAAATGAATCTATTTCTTGCGAAGAGATATATTATTTTGCTTGTAAATACACGAATACAAACAGACAAAGCTTTAATGCACAACAGGTTTGAGAACAAGATCTATTTCAAAAGAAAAAAAGATCTTCTATGTACTTAAAGACAATCTCAGGTCAAATAGTCTCTTTAAGGTTATCATAAACAACAAGGTTATCATTTCGTTGCAGCGTGCCATGGTCATGAAGCGGTTGAAAGCTATTTAAGATAATAAGAATGCTTTAGAAATCATCCCGCTCTTCGTTGTGTGTTAGTACTGTGTAATGAGCTAATAAGCAGTCTCTTTAATCTGGAGAATCTCTTAGATATTTAACAAATGAAAGATGGCATTATCAATGAATAATTCCTGTTACGTGTTTAGCGATACTTCGAACATGAAACGTTCTGCACAAATCTTATAAACTTTTTCAGCACTTTCGTGCTGCTTTATCGAATTCGTAATCAGTCTGTTTTGAATTTAAATAAATTATATTTAATCGTAATATAGGTAAAAACTTAATTGTATGTTTCAAGTTATCGGAACTTGTTTTAGAAAAAGATTTTTTAACATTAGAATTACCGTTACGAATAGTATCAGGATAAATTTTAAAATAGAATTAAACGACCTTAAACTGTTGTTATTGTTGTTATTAGTGACACTTGCCATGGACAAGCTTCGCCGAGGCCTCAGCTAGTTTTAAGCCGAAAAGGGCATCGCTTGTTTTGAAGTAGCCCCAACTAGTGCCAAGAGTACGACTTGGCTATTCATCATAGTCGCTTGCATAGCCTCTTTTAACAGCTGGACACATTCATACATCTTACAGATAAAACACAAAAGAGAAACCATGTCCGAATCGGGACGCCCAGCTCTTGGGAAAGATGCGCTACCCCCATACCAGGACACTGGCTCTTAAATTGTTCAAGTTGCTATAAAAATGGTAGGATAAGGAAATACAACACTAAATGTGTGAGGACATTCATTTAATGTAATCATGCAATTGCCAACACAATTTTGATTCATTTTGAAGCCAACTAAAAAAAATTCAGAAATTTCGTTTTACAACCTTATTTTATTGTTATTAGGAAACCAGAAAAAAAATGCATTTGCGTAAATTATACATATTTGATATAGATATTTTAGACCCAGCGTTTTTTCTCAACAATACTAGTGCTTATATTTTAGTACAAAAACCAACAACAATTCTTAATTCTGATTTGGTTTGGTTTCAATACTTGGTAGCGAATAATGAGCGTATCTTGAATAAGTGACGTTGGAAGAATTATCAAAACAGCACAAAACGGCATCGTTATAACATTTTAAGATATTATCTGCCATTTTGAGAATATCGAATAACATTGTGAAGTGTATGCATAAAATATTGCGGAAATAGGGTATAGAACAGAATGCTATTAATAAATTGCTAGTGGAATTGATATTTCTACAACTAGTTGATAGTATAGTTTGTTTAGCTAATATTTCTATGCTAATTTTTTGAAGAATCTACATTAAAAAGATGTGTAGAAAAAACAATTTCATATGATAAAGTCAATCCAAAAAACCGTTATTAGAAATTGAAGAGATTAA
Source organism: Argiope argentata (assembly GCA_026289955.1). NCBI lineage: Eukaryota > Metazoa > Arthropoda > Arachnida > Araneae > Araneidae > Argiope > Argiope argentata. Next base: position 368,794 of record JAOUZG010008446.1, read on the forward strand.
GAACTTTCTTTGAACTCGTATTGTTTCTAGTTCTTGCAATTTTTTCAACAGAGCTTTGACCTCCAAAACTATTGCTGAAGTTCGCTGACATTTCGATTATTTTTTCAAGCAAAGCCATTTTCGACACTTCCTTAAATAAAAAAAGTAATAATAATTTTTAGTCTGAGAAACGAAGATATGACGAGTTTGCACAATCACAGGTGTCAATAAATGGATTTATCAGCGTCGTCTATCAGCTTTAAAGACACGTTTCTAGTGCTACATTGGTATGGCTACTCACGTTAATTTATCTTTTATGCTATTCAACTGTCTGTTGTGTTTATGATAACACATTCAATATGTATACATTCATTTCACAATCTTGTTGCAAACTCAAAACGATCAGAATGTTATTATGAGAAAATCGGAACAACGAAGGTCAAGACACCTCTTAATCAAATAAATTGTTTTACCTTCTTGTACGCAAAGAACGTTAAATGCTTTTCATGATTTATCGAAAAGTTTTCATGTTCCGTTTATAAAAAATCTCATTGTTGGCCGTAATTCATCTCGGAGATCTTAAAACGATTTTACATTTTCTACTAATACAGCTGTAATTGGATTTTGGGTGTGATTTCGATACACTTTCAATTAATTTGACTTCTTGTTTTGATCATCAATATTGACTGTTCGGTAGATTTAATCGGTTGTCTATCATTGTTTCACATTCATTCGCCTATTAGATCAATGACCCTTCGTTATATGTTTGCTAACCAATTTTTAATTTAATAATAGCTAAGAAATACTCACATTGCAAATATTAAAGAAAAAAGTCTGATAGTAGACATATTTTAAAAGAGTTGTTATTTATCAAAATATGCGTGAGTTAGTAAATATGATTGATTTGATTTACATTTCATTATTGGGGGAACAAGTTTACAAGATTTCATAGCTTTTTCAACTGACAATGATCCTTCTAGTAGAAAAAATTCTCATTTTTTATTTATTTATTCAATAAATGATTCTCTAATCAAGATATAAACAAGATATACTATAAAAGATAAATAAAGTAAGTAAATACTACTCTGTACAATAATAAAAAAAGAAATATTTAATGTAGCAGTTAAATGGTAATGAATATTTCAACTAAACATTGTTTCTTTTGAGTGTTTTCTTAATTAACACATAAAATTTACAATACTAGGGAACACAATATTCCATTTAAATTAACAAGTAACAAATAAGATTATTTGTTGACATATAATTCTTGTTTGATGATATTGCCCCATAGTCTTTCTTAATCTTCCCAATATTATTGACCTTAAAACTGGAAATCAATTTCTTAGTTATACATACCTTGATATTCCTTTTAGTTCCTGAAGAAGAAAAAAACAGCAATGATACTTGATAATGAAGAAAACAAACTATCACAACGTGTAATAAATAGTTATTTTCAATCATTGTTTAACGTCCATCTTAATAATTCAAAACCACTCCGCACTTACGAAACAGCTGCATCTGATGACAGAAACGTTTATATTTTGTGCAGATCTCAATTCAAACCGATGAAACATTATTATAATAATAAAAACATCATAACGAAATTAATAATCATACAAAATAAAATCAAAAGATAAAACTAATACTTCAGTGTCATATACAATGTACTGCGGTTACAAAACCTGTCAATCAATCATACTTGTTAAATGGTTGAAATTCAGGTAATGACGTATCATCTCAATGTATAATTGAATTGAGCAGGTTTTGTTTGAGATATCGGAAACATTAGAAGGTTATTGTTAGATCATGATTGAAAACCTTTATCAAGGGTAAATATTAAACAATTCAAATTAATTCTTTGCTGATTAATAAATCAGAGAAATAAGTTTCTATAAATTCTTCGCCAACGAGTTAAGAAAATACGAAGATGGCATAACAGTTGGTGCCATCAAAAGTGCATATTCATATTGTCCTGAAATTGATATAAATAACCATTCAAATAATAGCATACAGGTAAGTAAATTAGAATTTAATTAACTGAAGAAAATATTATCTAACATTATTATCTCTGTTTGAATAACAATGCAACTAAAGATATGCGAATTATTATTTGCTAGTTTTAATTTATTTTCATCATTTTTGGCTGAAAGTCAGATGAAAATGTGTTAAAAAGGGACATAATTCTAAGAACTGTAGTCAAAGAATTATTTCATTTCTTATTTTAGTTGGAAATTTCGGTTTAAAAATTTTAATATTTTCCATTTATTGATGAAATATCAGTGTAAAGGTGTAGTTTTACAGCAAATCGCAATTCATGTTTCTATATTTTTATGTAATATTTTAATATCTATATGAGTGATATTTCATGCTCAGATATCTTCTCATATCGTTTAAAGTTCACTGAAATTGTTTAAAATTGCAAAAATGATACTGAATCTTTTTTTGTTGAAAATTTGTTTCCGTTGATAAAATGAAGCAAAGCGAATGTAAATTGATTTTCATAAGGAAATCTTTAAAAAAAAGGATTTAAACTTCAAATTTGAAAAAAAAATCAACTTTAGTGACTCACTGGGAAGACAATATTGGTGTAGCCCATTTTTCTGTTAAGTTATCACCAAAGTCAGTATGTAGATTGACGTTCACGCTTATGATATCTCCTGGTGTTGATGATATTTTGCCCCAAATTAACCAAAAATTACAACAAAATACGATCTTTTCAATATATTTTTCCCAAACAAAGAATTAATGTAGAACTTCTTTCAAATCGCGCAATTATTAATAAAGACCAGAATGTATACAAAATCTCATCAAGAAGACTGCAGCAAAATTTTTAGCGGAGGAAACGAAAAGCAAAATATGGTATTTATTTGGAATATAAACGTTTCCAATTCATTACATCAAAATACTGCCCAATTAAGTTCACCAAAATGGGAAGATACTGAGAAAAGACCACCCGCGCCGAGGTTTTGACGGCTTTCGGTGCGATTAAGTAAAAAATGACTCGCATCTGTTAAACAGTCAACAACGCGTAGATAATTTATCTCTTTATGTAGTCTTCAAGTGACACGATCAAGAAGTTAGGATTGGAGAAAATGTGTACGTTGTTTTTCTGTACCCCTTTCCTTGGTCGAAGTGAAGGCATTTTTCTCTCTCTCTGTTATCAGCTATTATCTCGGTTTGAAGTACTTAGTGGAGTTCTGGAGCATTAACAAAAATTCAGCAATAAACAAAGTTGTGCGTTGTAGAGATATTTTAGGAATTTTTATATTTCTTCTGCGTTATTGTTGTTTTATTGTTATATTTTCTTAAAGATAGAACTCGTAGAAAAATGAATAAATGATGTTTGGTTTTCTGTAAAGAGTATAAAGTTCTAAAATGCGTGTGCATGTTTTCACATATCGCCATAAGTTTTAAATAGAGGTTTAAAATAGCTTGCGGATTTTTCCAGATGTTTCAGTTATCCAAACCACTGATGAGTCACAATTATTTCCTAAAATGTGGTTTCTTTAAGCATGAGACAATATGTAATGTTATAGAGAGTGTTAAAAAATCGTCATATGATTTTCTACTGTTTAAGTAATATTTTTTATACAGGGAATATAATTACTCGTTTTTTCCCATATCCACTAAACCGATTAGATCTTCGTAAATTATCTTGTATTTTTACTTTTCCAACATTGTAGTTCTAGTTTTGCATGCATTGTCACGTGTTTCTTTCCCCTTCATTTTTCATAACAGGATGTGGATGACATGATCTTTAACTGGTTGCCGCCCATTCGATTATTTATCTATACAGCACTACAGAAGTTTTCAACTCTCACGGTCTCCGAATTGTAGAAAAAAAATCTATAATTTCCTTTAAAAATGGAGTATAAGCGATCCATTATCGCTCGTTGTAATGTATTCATGAATTTAGAGACTTAAATGTATCCAATTGTGATCTTCATATGTCAAGGAATTTTCCGAAAATTGAAGGAAATTTAATATAATTTTCCGCGAAAAATACACTTTCTAAATTTAGAATTCGAAGAAAGACGGATTTTGTTTTTTATCGAGAACTTTTTCTGTCGTTAGTTTTATATAAAGATATGATATTTTTGTTTTGATTTGATAGAAATGTTAATTAATTTTTATTTCAATCTTTTCCTTACTGACTTATATATATTTTCTAAACCATGAGGTTTCGTTAGAATGACGAGATTGCATTAATTGTGATTGATCGTTTATGTAAACCGACTATAATACTTCTTCCAGAAGTACAATAGAACTTTCACTAGTGAACTGATTTCATTTTGTATTGTTTTATGATGAGAGAAATTAAATTTCATAGTATAATCAAGTTAAAAAGAATTATAAAATTTAATTGATGCACCGTTTATACAATCCTAGTTCCTAAAATTTCATATGAATTTCAATATAAAGTTTCGTTTTTTCGTTATCAGAATATTCCCGCTTAAGTTTAAATAATTTTTTTGTGAGATATTCTGATTAACATGAGAAAATTGGGCTAATTTACTTAATTTTTGTCTTAGAATTTAAGAACATAAAATTTAGCATAGTTTAGATATCTTAGAATGTCTTATTTATGCCTAGTAATAAGTACATTAATATACTTCTAATAAACCAAATTCCTTTTCTTTTTTTTTTCTCATCTATGATTCTTTAAAATCTGGTTGCATACGACATTGCGCACCTTTTACTTCAATTATCTGTTTCATCGATTTGTTCGATGATTTCAAATAACAGTTTATAATCATAAAAGTATCATGCGTAATTTTGAGTGCAATGGGAAATTTTGCTCGATGCAATGCGGTTTCAATATGTCAGATATGTTTGTCACAATGCATTCACTATTCACTATTTTTTAGTATTTACATATACGAAAACTTAATAGAATCATGCTGATACGACATTCTTCGAATGCGATGCACAAATTTATTTTGGAATACAAAGCGCATTTTTCAAAAGGACACCGTTAGTAACAACAAAGCACTTGAAAATGCAAGATATTTTTTCTATTTTCAGTAAAATAAAACCACCGCATTTTTCTGTATGCACCAATCAGATTTAATTGCACCAAAATAGCAAAGGATAATTATTTTTTACTAAATATATAGAAACAAGGGTTCAAATTAATACAAAACAGTTACAATTCACAAATGCGTTAAACAAAAACTTCCAGAATAGGTTCTTCTTCTTCAATGCGTATCTTCCCTTTTTATCGTAAATTCGTCTAAAATTGGCCTGCACAGGTTTATAAAATTAAAATCAGTTAAAAGCTAGATGTTATGCCCAATCAGGTTTTTATTTTAGTGATTTTTGGACTTACCCATTTTTGAAATTTCCTATTCAATCGTTCGTTTATTTCTCATACTTGCATAAATCCTTTGAAAATTGCATTTTTGTTAAAAGACGTATACAGTAGCATTGGATTTGTTAGATTTTATTCGCGCAACAGCCATAGTGTTGGCTATGTTGCGCCAAATGGTTGCATTAAAATGCTTAGGAAAATATATTTAATAAGGATTGTCTAGACTAGATTAAATCCTTTGTCATGATCTATCTTGCACCAAAAACATTTTCCCAGCCGCATCTTTTACTAAAAAGTATCAAATAAAAAATTTCAAAAATTAAATTAATAAAAAATAAAAGTAGGATTTATCTGATACTATTGTTTGATAAAATTTAATTAATATTTTGAACCAAAATTATATTCTAAATTTCTTTTGTTTATAAATATTTAATAACTTTATAAAGGAAAGGAAATGCTACTAAAATTTTCAAATCCTACAGCTGTTTCATTTAACTACTTAACTGTTTTATTTTCTTTACTATCTAATAAGATGACACCTTCTATTTTAGGAATATTTTCTTATTTTGTTTCAAATGGAAATCCATTGAATACATGACTTACCTATGTATTCCAAGTAATTTTCATATTGAATTATAATCATTATGAATGGTTTATTTTTAGCTTACAGCCATCAAAATTTAATAAATAGATGCACGTACGGCATACGGGGAAAACTGTTAAGTGGTTAACCTCGTTTAGAATTTCTACATTTAATTTTTTAAACCTTGTGCAACATACGAAAAATTAACATTTCTTTAAATGTGTTGTGAATAACATTGCATTATATTTTATAATTCTTTTCCTATAGGAAGTTCACAATCTGAAATCTTGTATTTTAATATACATATTAAGTATATTTTAAAATTTTGAATGCTTTACATAAGTAAATTGGGAGAAATATTTGTATAAGATTTTTGTGTTATATTCCTTTGTCTCTTGAGAATAAATGTTTTTAATCACAAAATTGCTTTTTTAAAATTGTGAGTTTTATTTTTACAAGAGAAATTAAAAAATGGGATTAAAGCTAAAAATTTTCATTTGCATCATTTAGTAACAATTACCCACAATTATCCTCCTCTTCATTATTTTTTGTTCTGTCAACTAAAACTTGTAAACAGATCTAAATTTGAGAATTTTGCACAACATCATTGTAATTCAAAAGGAAATTGGAAACTGTCGAATTGATCAGAGTATTCAAGAACATTTCTTTATCACCAGTGTTATGTTGGTCTAAACGCCAACGATGAGAAAGTTTGCATAACAGGTTACATTACAATTACTGCTTTCAAATGCAACAAGTAATTCGCAATCAGAAATCAAAAAATTTTCAAAATAATGTAAAACTTTTCAATCTGAAATTAATCGTTTTATAAATAAATTACCAATTTTTATAAAAGATTCTTAACTAACTGTATATTAAATTCATATTAGAAATACCTTATAATACTAAGTGAATATCGTATTTCGAATAAGAATTGAAGATTAACCTAATAATGAAATTACATTACAAAAATGTCGTTTTAGCTTTTTCAGTTAATTTTTAATATTTTAATAACTGGAAAATAAGGTTATTTGTATTTTTTAAATAAAAAAGTAATTAGTTTTTATTTATTCACTTCATATCTTTAACTCAGAAATTTGATTTATCAATTAATGCTTTATTTAATTGATTTTGTTTCATTTTTTTCTTTTTTAAGAGTGGCATTCCCTATACTTCTATACAAAGATTTATACATTTTTTTAAATATATAAAGACACGCAAAACAGGGTTAGTTGAATAATCAGTTAAGCCGCTTTTGAATCAAACAGCTTGCTAAATCGGGAACGGCACTTCCTTTGCATGCCTTAATATAAAAAGTAATATTTTTATTCACGCGCATTTAACCTGCTTAATTATATCCATTAATCAACAACGCGTTATATTTACTTACGTGATTGCGGATATCAAGTATCGTAATTGCATAAGAGCTAATGAATGATTCAAAAAACCCGCATCATAATACGCATTCGAGCACATCAGACGAAACAAAGCCCTCTTTAATAGATAAATAAAGAGGTCGCCAGTAGCTGCATGGTTTTTGTTCTTTGCTTTTGGCAGAGAAAGTCCGTTGAACTTCACGTGCATTCTCGACTTAGCAATGCCATAAAATCCCTTCCAGGATCCGAATTTGGAAATTGAAGCGCATTTTTTCCACAATTATGGCAAAAACAGAATCCTGGCACGATGCAAAGCCAGGCTGTCAAGGGTTTAATGGATGGTATGAAAATTGAAGAGCGAACACTTCACCTAAAGTGGCTCCTCAAAATAGTCATGATGTCCAGGGTCCTATGCGTAAGTCACTGCATATCGCCCAAGCCACTCGAAATTCTCTTTCGACTTCCTGTTTATGATGGAAAAACGACAAAAATGCTAATGCCTATGATGCTAATGAGAGCTGCCTTCTGTTTCCTGGCTTAATAGGAGTAGGAGACAAGGACGATTCAAGTGAAGTGAACGTCGATTTTGCAATGCGCTTATGAAAATGTGGAAGAAAAACATACTTGAGGGTGATAACAGTTTCCTCTAGCCTGAGAGATTGATAACAGACTACCGTTGAAGAATCTAATTCAAGTTCACCCTAAACCACAAAAATCCCAAAAATGTATCACGCATTTTCGCTACTCTCGGTATGCTGAAGAGTATCCATCCATTGTTTTCACTGAAACTGAAGGAGATAGTAATGCGAACTATGAACAGTGTCTGAATATTCTTTAGAAAACAAAAAAAGAGAGAAAAGACACTTAGTTAAGTATCCTCATAAAGAATAAACTTCATTAATTAAAGTCCGTGGTTAAAAGAAATTATTAGTAGAATGCTTTAGTTCTATAAACCAATATTTTTAACATATATATGACGCAAGGTAGTTTGTATAAAATTCACTTCGAATTTACTCTTCGCAAGCGCAATTTTAAACATCTAATGGTTGAATTTTTTATCAATACATGTTTCTTTTTTTAAAAGTAATCTTTTGATTTTTCGAAAAATTACTGTGTTTACATGTGTTGGGTATATAACCATGTGCAATGAAATACATTTCTAATGTGCTGTACAGGCATTCGCCGAGTGTAATTTCTTTATTATAATATCAAAGTAATATACAGTATTGTATGAAACCTCTGTATTTTTGAAAAACATGTGTAATTTTTAAAAAAAGAAATTAAGAAACAATCGGATTTTAGCGTTGTAAATCTAGAATAATTCATCACATATTTTAATGCTTTTTATCGTGTATGCGTATAAGGTGATATAATATTTGCACTCTTAATATAAGCAAAATAATCATGTACATCAGTTTAAATGGATTTAGATACGGCATTTTTGATCAATTACAATTACAATATGGCATTTTGAGCAATTACATTTGATCATTTATCTTAATGAAAGATATCAAAACAAATTCTTTAAAGGTTTTAAAAAAAGAAAAATTGATATTAACTCGAATTCCTTCGATAATTTGTTTCATGTAAAGTCAAGAAGAAAAAAAACAACTGAAATATAATCATTATCATGGAATTAAAAATAGTCCTGTAATTTCTTATAAGTAGGCGTTCAGTAAACATTTACCATTTTACAGAAAATGCATTATCTGATTTAAATTATTAATCTTAGTCATATATTGAGAAGAGATGGAAATTATTTATTTATTTAAGCATAAAAATTGTTAATTGGTATTTTATAAGTATAAATTTACAAAACAGGCATATTATGTATTATATTTATCGGTTTATATATAAGAATACTTTAGATGCTTACCAATAAATGAAAAGCATTATTACTTAAAAGTATAATACATAAAATTTAATTCAGAGCTAATAATATTTTTGCTTGTACCACTTATTTACTGCAAAATAACAAAACTTGACTCAATAACTAAATTAAAGCAAAGTATACATATAGCTAAATATTATTCTTGAAAGTATAGATTAAGAAACAAATTTTTTAATAAATAATGTCGTTTTATATATAACAAAGTGTGTTTATTCCTTTCATAAACGCAAATACATTCTTCCAGAAAAATACAAAAAAAATCACCTTGAAAGGTATATAAAATGCATAAAAATGTAAAAGATATAAAATATTTCAGTAAATGAACCTCCTGATTCAGCAGCTTTAGATAAAACATTCAAAACTCAGCTATTACACAAACATTTAAACTTTCATGAAATATTTATGAACGAATTATAGAAGAATCTTTCAGAGACGTAGAAAGACGTTAAATATTGCCGGGTTTTTTTTATTAACTAATATAGTTTTGAATTGCCCTTTTAATTTATATACAGCAAAAACTGAAAGTCTAGCACAGTTGCGTTTCTTTCATTTGCATTTTTATCATTAAAATCTGGCACAAAATATCGTAAATTACAAGTTATAAGATATATGAATATCAAAAAAAAAAATATTCGAATGCTTGTCTAGCTGTTAAGTAGATTAAAGTGAGACTAAAGACCAAACATTTTTTCAGCTAGTCAATAAAGAACCGGCGGAACCACGATATTAGAGTATCAAGTTTAAAAATATTTTATATTTTATCATTTAAACATTTTTTATTGTCTGGATTTCCTTCATCGACACAGACAGCTTTGTCTCTGTCTACGACTTCTTTTAAATTTCTCTCACGTAGTAACAAACCGCATAAACATGTATTTTTATCAAGGGTATCTATTCATTACACATAATTAATGTAAGTTTGAAAGTTTTATTTCACTCACAAAATGAAAATTACAATTTTTAGATTCATTTATCTCTCTTTTATTCAATTCCTACTATAAGCTCACACTCTTCCTATATATATATATATATATGTGTGTGTGTGTGTGTGTGTGTGTGTGTGTGTGTGTGTGTGTGTGT